>CM053028.1:205528213-205585919 GCA_028564925.1 Lithobates sylvaticus
TACCCATGCTAATGGTTATATTTGGGTTTATTTAATTTTGAGCCTAATTTGTGTAAGTATAGTAAAAGAAGAAATATCTTACTATTTTTTGAGAAGAGCATCTAACTTTATAAAGCGCATGACTAGAGAAAGCTTCCATTGCAATCAACTCTGCAGCGATTCCATTTGTGTCCTCTGATTGAAAAGCAAAGAAAGGAGAAAAGCACACAGGGACATCCTTGTAATATGGCCTCACACAGAACTAACATTCCTTGTGCCATACAGCCAAATATCAAAAATCTAAAGTATATCAGTAAATTACAATCATGTCTGGTCATCATGGAAAGCACATATAAAATTATTTGGAAAGACATCCTGAGGGAGTTAAGTCTAGAGGTTTAGGAAGCTGACATTTCATGAAGTGCACACTAATCTCAAGAAGAATAAAAAGTTGGAATCTCCTGCAGCAAGCAGAATCTGGACAATGAAAGCCATCTTTCTTTAAAGTATTGACTGCCTTGGTCTATTAATTTTGTGTTTGTTCTCTTATCACACCCAACCAGACAACTTTTGTCAATAAAAGTGGAAATCTCTTGCGTACCAGATGTAGAATGAGCTAAAGTATTTAATTTATTTCTGGCCAGGTTGCCCATATAGTTTTTTATTTACTGTTTGTATAGTCTGTGCTATGTAAGCAACATTGCAATTACATTTTGCCTTCCTGTACACAAAATACCTAAATATCAGTCACTTTATATTTCATTTCTTAATCTATTTCATTATATATCTTCCGTTCTCAACAACATAAGTACAGATATGAGGAAACGAGACAAGAATAAGTATTTTTAAAAGAGAAAAAAAAAAAAATCATGAAAACCATGACCAACCACTTAAAACACTTTTTTTTTCAGTTCCAGAGCTTATGTTTAACTCCCAGCAGATATGTAGGAAGTTGCCATTATCAGCATTTAGGAAAGTAGATCCAATGTTGGATTGAATTGCATTTTGAACAAGCAAACTGTGCCCAAGTTGTTTTGCTTATTAAAGAAGGTTTGAAGCTGCATAGGTTCAACAGAGCAGCCAGGAACAGAAGGTTGCACACAAAGGTTACATTATATATTTTTTTCATAATCTGAATAAATCAAACTTCCCACAAAAGAAGTAGTCAGAATGACAGTGCAACACAATCCCTGACAAAAGAAGGAAAGGAAGAGCATTCCATGTTTAAACCCAAAATGATAATGAAGTAGCACTTTTCACATTAACCGCTAGCCGACTGTATACTGTAGATATATGGGTGCAAGGCAGCTCTTCTGTGCTAGATCATGTACCTAGTACGTGATCCTGCACTTCCGGGTTTGGGGTACGGCGGACCGCTCCCATTGTGATTAGACACAGCAGGAGCTGATTGCATAGCAGACTCGATGTCCGCCGGCACCCGCCAATGCTTCAGTACATTGACAGAACTGCAATCTGTCTATGTACAGTGCCTTGAAAAAGTATTCATAGCACTTGATATTTTCCACATTTTGTCATATTACAACCAAAAATGTAAATGTATTTTATTGGGATTTAAACATCTCATGGAGCACTGTTCAATCCATCATCCGAAAATGGAAAGAGTATGGCACAACTGCAAACCTACCAAGACATGGGCGTCCACCTTAACTCACAGGCTGGGCAAGGACAGCATTAATCAGAGAAGCAGCCATGGTAACTTCGGAGGACCTGCAGAGATCCAGGTGGGAGAATCTGTCGACAGGAAAACTATTAGTCGTGCAATCCACAAATCTGTCCTTTATGGAAGAGTGGCAAGCCGTTGTTGAAAGAAAGCCATAAGAAGTCCCATTTGCAGTTTGTGAGAAGCCATGTAGGGGACACAGCAAACATGTGGAAGAAGGTGCTCTGGTCAGATGAGACCAAAATTGAACTTTTTGGCCTAAAAGCAAAACGCTATGTGTGGCGGAAAACTAACACTGTACATCACCCTGAACACACCATCGATACAGTGAAACATGGTGGTGGCAGCATCATGTTGTGGGGATGCTTTTCTTCAGCAGGGACAGGGAACTGGTCATAGTTGATGGGAAGAAGGGCAATCTTAGAAGAAAACCTACAAAAGACTTGAGACTGGGCGGAGGTTCACCTTCCAGCAGGACAACGGCCCTAAACATACAGCCAGAGCTACTATGGAGTGGTTTAGATCAAAGCATATCCATGTGTTAGAAAAGCCCAGTCAAAGTCCAGACCTAAATTCAATTGAGAATCTGTGACAAGACTTGAAAATTGCTGTTTACAGATGCTCTCCATCCAATCTGACAGAGCTTGAGCTATTTTGCAAAGAAGAATGGCAAAAATGTCACTCTCTAGATGTGCAAAGCTGGTAGAGACATCCCCAAAAAGATTTGCAGCTGTAATTGCAGAGAAAGGTTGTTCTACAAAGTATTGACTCAAGATGGCTGAATACAAATGCATGCCACACTTTTCACATATTTATTTGTAAAAAAAATTGAAAACCATTTATCATTTTCCTTCCACTTCACAATTATGTGCCACTTTGTGTTGATCTATCACAGGGGTAGGCAACCTCGGTACTCCAACTGTGGTGAAACTACAAATTCCATCATGCCTCTGCCTCTAGGAGTCATGCCTGTGATTGTCAGGGTCTTGCAATGTCTCATGGGACTTGTAGTTTCACCACAGCTGGAGGGCTGAGGTTGCCTACCCCTGGTCTATCATATAAAATCCCAATAAAATAAATGTAAGTTTAAGTTTTTGGCTGTAATATGACAAAATGTGGAAAATGTCAAGGGGTATGAATACTTTTTCAAGGCACTGTAAACAAGGCAGATCGCAGTTCTGTCACTACAGAAGACATGGATTCTGTGTCTCTGCTAAGCAGAGGCAACGATCCATGCCTTCTCCAAGTACGAACACCTACCCCACAGTAGTAAAGCGTATGTCAGGGACATATTTAACCCTTTGATCACCCTTGATGTTAACACCTTCCTTGCCTGTGTCATTAGTACAGTGACGGTATAACATTTTAGCACTGATTCCTGTATTGGTGTCAGTGTTCCCCAAAAAGTGTCAAAAGTTTCAGTTAGTATCCAGGCTGTCCATTGCAATATCGCAGTCCCACTATAAGTCGCTGATCACTGCCATTACTAGTAAAAAAATAAAAGTAAAATAAATGAAATAAAATATTCGATAGTTGGTAGGAGCTATAACTTTTGCACAAACCAATCAATATACGCTTACTGGGATATTTTTTTTACCAAAACTGTAAAATGTAGCAGAATACATATTGGCCTAAATTTATGAAGAAATTAGATTTTTAACCACTTAACCACTTCAGCCCGGACCAATTGGCAGCCAAAGGACCAGGCCCCTTTTTGCGATTCGGCACTGCGTCGCTTTAACTGACAATTGCGCGGTCGTGCGACGTGGCTCCAAAACAAAATTGGCGTCCTTTTTTTCCCACAAATAGAGCTTTCTTTTGGTGGTATTTGATCGCCCCTGCGGTTTTTATTTTTTGCGCTATAAACAAAAATAGAGCGACAATTTTGAAAACAATGCAATATTTTTTGCTTTTTGCTATAATAAATATCCCCCAAAAATATATAAAAAATTTTTTTTTTCCTCAGTTTAGGCCGATACGTATTCTTCTACACATTTTTGGTAAAAAAAATCGCAATTAGCGATTATTGATTGGTTTGCGCAAAAGTTATAGCGTTTACAAAATAGGGGATAGTTTTATAGCATTTTTATTAATATTTTTTTTTTTTACTAGTAATGGCGGCGATCAGCGATTTTTATTGTGACTGTGACATTATGGCGGACACATCGGACATTTTTGACACATTTTTGGGACATTTGTCATTTATACAGAAATCAGTGCTATTTAAATAGCACTGATTCCTATGTAAATGACAGTTGTAGTGAAAGAGGTAACCACTAGGGGGGCGGGGAGGAGTCAGTGTGACGTGTTGTGTTTTTTTTTACAGTAGGGGCGTGGCTGTACGTCTGACGTCATTGATCGGCGTTCCCGATGACAGGGAACAGCCGATCACTGACAGTCAGTGTAGGAAGCGCGGGGAGAGGTTTGTTTACACAAACCTCTCCCCGTTCTTCAGCTCCGTAACCCGATCGCGGGACACCAGCGGCGATCGGGTCCGCTGGTCCCGCGGCCGGGGTCACGGAGCTCCCGACTGGGTCGCGAGCGCGCCGCTGGCGGCGCGCGTGCGACCCACAGGCAGGCACATGCACGATCACGTACAGGTACGTGATTTTGCCTGCCTGTGCCATTTTGCCGACGTATATCGGCGTTAGGCGGTCGGGAAGCGGTTAAGCACCGTACCATTTGGCTGGCCAAAGAACAGAGCACTTTTTGTGATTCGGCACTGCGTCGCTTTACCTGACAATTGTGCGGTCCTGCGACGTTGCACCCAAACGTCCTTTTTTTCCCACAAATAGAGCTTTCTTTTGGTGGTATTTGGTTGCCTCTGCGGTTTCGATTTTTTGCGCTATAAACAAAAAAAGAGCGTCAATTTTGAAAAAAATCTATATTTTTTTACTTTTTGTTATAATAAATATCCCCAGAAAATATATATATAAAAAAAAAAAAAAAATGTCCTCAGTTTAGGCAGATACGTGTTCTTCTACATATTTTTAGTAAAAAAAAATCGCAATAAGTGTATATTGATTGGTTTGCGCAAAAGTTATAGCGTCTAAAACATAGGGGATAGTTTTATGGCGATCTGCGATTTTGTATCAGGACTGCGACATTATGGCGGACAATTTTGACACATTTTTGGGACCATTGGCATTTTTACAGCGGCGATCAATGCTATAAAATTGCATTGATTACTGTAAAAATGTCACTGGCAGTGAAGGGGTTAACCACTAGGGGGCAGTGAAGGAGTTAAGTGTATCCTAGTACATGTTCTAACTGAAGGGGGAGGGGACTGTGCAGGGGACATGACAGATCGTCTGTTAATACTCTGTATGAACAGACCATCTGTCTGTTCTCTCCTCAGAGAACCGGAAACTGTGTGTTTTACACACACACAGATCCCGGTTCTTGGTGTGCCCCGAGCGATCGCGGGAGCCCAGCGGTGATCGTGACCGCCGGGCACTCGCATCCGCTCTGTGGGAGAGCAGGGGCGGTGCACACGTGCCCCCTAGGGGCCGTCTATTGTACCGACGTACCAGAACGCTGATTCGCGTAGCCGAGCCATCTTGCCGCAGTGTAACTGCGGCGGCTGGTCGGCATGCGGTTACATTTTTTTATTGGATATGTATTTATAGCATAAAGTAAACAATATTGTTTAATTTTTTCAAAATTGTCAGGAAATATATGTGGTTTAGGTACAGCATTGCACAACTGCACAATTGTCAGTTAAAGTAACGCAATGCTGTTTTGCAAAAAATGGCCTGGTCATGAAGGGAGTAAACCATCCGGAACTAAAGAAAAGGGTTAAAGAAGAGCTCAAGGCTAAAAAAAGTTGTTTTATAATCTAATGGCTAACAAATAGTTACATTTCAGGAGGTGTATGCCACCCCCTGGATTTCTGCTGTCTCTTCATTATTATTATTCATTATTTACATTTTTATTGCTGTTGGGCCAGCACTCAGACAGGGGGGACTCATGGCTTTTCTACACAGTAACCATTCTATCCACCCCTCTTCCCCTGTTCATTGACAGAATACTAAGGGGGGATTTACTAAAACTGGAGAGTGAAAAATCTGGTGCAGCTCTGCATAGAAACCAATTATCTTTCAGGTTTTAATGTCAAAGCTTAATTGAACAAGCTGAAGTTAGGAGGTGATTGGCTACCATACACAGCTGCACAAGATTCAGAATGCTCCAGTTTTAGTAAATCACCACCTATCTGTTCTATGAATGGGTTCAAAGAATACAAAGCATTCTCTGACTGGATAAGGAGAGGAGGGAAGGGCAAACAACAGGTCAGCTGCTGTGTAGGTGAATAATAAGTCTCCGGTCAGAGCTCCAGAAGTATAGAAAAAGCTAAATTTTCCAGCAGCAATAAAAACGTAACCCTTTCATGCCTAAGCCTATTTCTGACATTTGTTGCTTACAAGTTAAAATCCACATTTTTTTGCTATAAAATTACTTAGAACCCCCAAACATTTTGCCTTTCTGTCTCAACGTCCTACCTCTGAGAGTGCTATGCATCCTTGTGGCTACTTTTCCAAGAAATTGTCACCTGCAGAATGCAATTACAAGATTGGTGACAGAGAGCTGTTAGCGATCATTTTAGCCCTGAAAGAATGGAGACATCTCCTCGAAGTTACCACTGTGCCGGTTCTCATTCTTACTGAGCATCTCACATTCTTGTCTGAGGCTAAACGCCTCTCTCCCAGAAGGGAGTGATGTGCTCTTTTCTTGTCTAGTTTCAAATACTTTGTCTCATTCTTACGCGGTACGAAGAATGTAAGGACTGACGCTTTGTCACAACAATTTTCCTCCACTTACAAGATGGAGTCGGTTCCAGTTCCTAAGATTCCTCCTGATCTTATTCTGGCTACGGTTCGCACCAGTCTCACTTCAGAGTATTCCTGCATTAGAGGAGCCTCTCTGTGGTTTTTGTTCCACTTGGGCACAAGTCTAGGAGGCTTTGGAACATGCTAATGATAGGTACAGACTTCATGCTGACCGCAGATGCCTGCCTGTGCCTTCCTATCAGGTTGGGGACAGGGTCTGGCTGTCATCTCACAACATCCGACTTCATGTTCCCTCTCTGAAGTTCCCACCTTGGTTTATTGGGCCTTTCAGTATTCTTGGCAGGATTAACCCAGTGGCTTACGCATCAGACCTTCCTTCTAATATGCATATTCCAAACGTATTTCATGTCTCCTTATTAAAACCTTTGGTCTGCAACCACTTTACAACCTCAATGCCTCGTCCTCACCCTGTACAGGTTGAGAACCATGAGGAGTAGGAAGTACAGTCCTTTGTTGACTCCCGTAGGTTTTGTGGGCACATACAGTACCTGGTGCATTGGAAAGGGTACAGTCCGTAGGATGCTCTTGGGTCTCATCCTCGAATGTACATGCCCCTGTCCTCCTTCGTGATTTCCAGCCCAGATGATCTCTGCCTTCGTCTTGGTCACATCTCTAGAGACGCTCTCCTGTGTTCCTGTTAAAGACTTGCATGTCTGACATTCCTTCTGGCTCCAGATCCTGCTTGCTGTTCTACTACGCTCATCTCTGGCTCCCTGACGTTTTGGCTTGTCTGACTATCCATTCTGGTTCCTCAACTGTGGCTATGTTTTGATTATGTTTACTCTGTTTACTTTTTTTATTATTATTAAACAAGTGAGATTCATGGTCTCTGACAGTAGACATGTGCACTGACAAAAAATGTGTTCATTTTCGTTTCATTCGTTTTTTTGCTTTTTTCGGAAATTCAGAAATTCGGAAATTCGGAAATTCGGAAATTCGAATCCGAAATTCGAATTTTCACATTTCTATTTTTCGGATTTCCAAATTTCGAATTTTCGAATTTCCTAATTTCGGATTTCCGAATTTTTAATTTTCAGATTTCCGAATTTTCAGATTTCCGAATTTTCGGGGCTTCAAAGATGGCCGCCGTCATCTGAAGCTCCGCTCCACCACAGCCCGCCGCTGCCCACCGGAACTAACAGAGGGCTCAGGAACTACGTTTTGAGCCATCCATACGGGGGATTGCCCCAGGAACCCCGCGCTGCACCTACCGCTGCCCACCGGAGCTGACAGAGGGCTCGGATCGCACTACGTTCGAGCCTCCCATGCAGGGGAACACCCCAGGATCCCGACGCATCTACTCCCGAGCCAGGAGGGCTCCATCGGGCTACATACCGGCCGTTCCCGGCCCTCTCGGAGGATCCAACTCCCTCACCCTGCCCCACAGCCTGCAGCTGCCCGTCAGTGCTAACAGGGGACTCAATTCCCAATAAAAATTAGGCCATCCATACAGGGGAACACCCCAGGATCCCTGCACTCGTACTACTGCGGCCCAGGAGGGCTCCTTCGGGCCATATACCGGCCTTTCCTGGCCCCCTCAGAAGACCCAAAATGGCCGCCGTCATCTAAGGCCCCACTTCTCCACAGCCTGCTACTGCTCACCGGAACTCCCAGAGGGCTCAAATACCCCACATTTAGTGACATCCGTATAGGAGGACACCACAGGGCCCAGCACCAATTATACCGCTGCCCGGGAGGACTCCAGGAAGCCAGATGATGGCCGTTCCCGGCCCCCTCAGTTATGCCGAGATGGCGTCGGCCACACGAGGCCCTCAGGCCTCTGAGGAGTCAACACGATCCATAGCTGACCAGGACCAGGATGGACATCGGTATTCAGGTACTGAATTCCCCCCCCTTCAGGCAGTTAATTCTCCCTCATCCACAGAATCCCTACTAGGGGGATTATGCCCAGGCTACCCCTCAACCCCTATGATGGATCCCCACACGGACATGTTACTTACAGTCAGTGAAGCACAGGAGGACATACCTACACCCACTGACTTCCCATCTATGATGGCAGCTTTTTCTCAAATGTTATCTAAAAGTCTTGCCCTGAACGCTGCTCAAATCACTACATCTATACATGCATCTTTACATGCTGACCTGCAGCAAATAGGGATGAGGATAGACACCATAGAACAGAAATCTGACCAAGCAGTGGCTCAGATTAACCAGAACTCTGCCAGACTGCAAGAAGTACAAGATCAATTGGAAACGGCATTCGCCAAAATCGACGACCTCGAAAATAGGTCGAGACGATATAACTTTCGGTTAAGGGGGCTCCCGGAATCTGAAAAGGACGTGGATAAGCGGTTAAATCCTTGATTAAAGGCCTTATCCCTGGCATCCCTGACCACCGTTTGGAGCTTGACAGAGCACACAGAGCACTACAGGCCCCCCGCTCTGACGGACTGCCCCGAGATATTATTGTCAAACCACATCATTACTCAGTCAAAGAAGAAGTTATGAGAAAAGCACGATACTCAGATAATCTCACTTTACTTGGGCACAAGATTCAGATCTTCGCTGACCTTTCCCCTTACACAGTACAAAAGAGGCGATCTTTCAAACCGTTGCTGCAGGTATTAATAGATAAAGAAATAGCCTACAGATGGTCTTTCCCGCTTCGCTTGAACTTTTCCTACAAAAACAGAAGTTTCTGCTTCTCCTCTTTCCAAGAAGGCGAGCATCTCCTCACTCATCTCGGCCTGATTCAGCTGGAACCTGCACCAGCACCGCCCGTCAGAGGTCCCCCTTCCTCAGCTAAGAGACCCCCGCCAGCAAGCCCTCTGCAAAGATCCTGGATGAAGCAAGGACCCAAACGCACCAAGGAAAACATACCGCCGTGAGCAATCTCCTTCTTCCTCCATGTATTCTTCACTGGACTTCCCCCCTCGGCTTTGGGGCATTAATTGGGGCGAAGGACTGGTTAGGACTCTCTATTCTTCCCCTCTTCCTTATAGAGGGAGGATTTGAGGGGTCCACCTTCCCCTGCAGTAAAAACTGCCTTTGTTCGTGGTTCAGCTCCAATGCATACTGACTTTTTCTTGTTTTTCATATATATTTTCAGAGCGCTGCCTGCTTCCATGTTTTACGCATTGTGATTTGGTCCCCCATCCACTGAGGGCATGTTATACTTTTTTTTTTTTTTTTTTTTTTTTTTTTTTATCACCCATGTAGTAGCTTGCCTGGTCATAGGGCATTTTTCTAGTTCTAGGCTAAAACTATGTTTTACTGAGTTTATTATATTTCTTTGGATACACTTTAATCTACCAGGGTTCAGGTACACTCAGGGTCACTCTGGGGGATTTGCCGGGATATAGGAGCTTATTATATGATCTAGTTATTCCCCTCTTTTTTTTTTTTACTTCTTCTTCTTTTTATATATATATATTTTTTTTTTTTTTTTTATTTTTATTTTTTTTTTTCTTTGAAATCTGGCTCGCCCACAGGCTCCTTCACCTGTGGGGTGGGCTGCGGGACAGCCAGACCAAAGCGAGTCGCACGGTGTGACTCTGACACAGGAGGTATTTTTTAGGTAGTAATAGAGCTCACTCCCCTTGGGAGCGCTCTGGCATTTGATCATAATGGGACTTCTTGGACCCCTAAGATACTACTGAGTTGAGGTGGGAGGGCTGTGGTGGACCCAGTGCGCCTCAATTGGATCAGGAGCCCATTTGGCATACCTGAATCCTCCTCCGGATTTTCCTTGCTAGGAAAATCCGGTACCACAGGGTTTAGAGTGGGTTTGGAGTATCCAAACCGACTTGGGGTTGGGAAGGGGTCAGGGGACCCCTCTGTTTTATTATGTTTTGAGTCTAATGTTGTAATATCACACCAGATTGTTACTAATTTTTATGTTTTTCTTACTTCCCTCCTTTTCCCTTTCATCTCTTTTCTCTCGCTTTTCCCGGGTACTTTAGGCGGAGTTCGTGGATCTCACAGTCTCTTCCAGTCGTCGCTCCCAGGTTCCAGGTACTTCTCTATGTGCTCCGAGGGTTACACTCGGTCTCCTCTCCTATGCGGGCAGGGTAAGTCACAAAATGTCTGTATAGACCTCCCCCTTCTGATCTATGCCTGATACACCTACCTTGTCAACTACCCTTAAAATCATCTCTCACAACACGCAAGGTCTCAATTCCCCGATCAAGCGTAGGAAAATCTTCCAATTTTACCACTCATTGCATGCTGACGTCCTCCTGCTTCAGGAGACACACTTCCCCTCTACATTTAAACCCTCTTTTTTAC
Source organism: Lithobates sylvaticus (assembly GCA_028564925.1). Lineage (NCBI taxonomy): Eukaryota > Metazoa > Chordata > Amphibia > Anura > Ranidae > Lithobates > Lithobates sylvaticus. The sequence goes on from CM053028.1 coordinate 205,538,969, forward strand.
ATCAACGCTTTTAGCTTCTGCTGAGAACAAAACTAAAGGGGTGGCGATTTGTTTTGCTAAACACGTAAACCTCTCCCTCACGGACACTATTGTGGATCCCCAGGGACGCTATGTACTAGTCTCCGGCCTTATAGATGGGGAACTCTATACATTTGTGTCCTATTATGCGCCGAATAAGGGTCAAAAATCCTTCTTAGAATCCTTGCTTACTAAATTACATGCGCATCTTAAGGGAACGGTTTTCCTGGGTGGGGACACGAATATAGCCTTTGACTTCTCTTTGGACAAGTTTGCTGACGGAAAGTCCAAACCCAAACGCCCTACTAAGCAGAGTGTCAAAATTGCCAAAATGCTCAACGAGGCGGACCTGATCGATGTCTGGCGGGAGGCCAACCCACATGTAAGGGACTACACACATTTCTCGGTTCCCCACGACTCCTTTGCCAGGATAGACCACATCTTCACCCGTGCCACTACACTCCCTCTCATTAAATACTCCAAGATCATTGACACGCCTCTTTCGGACCACTCCATTGTTTCACTTTTGATATGTAAACCAGCGGGAACGGACAGCAGACCGCGTTGGCGCTTACGGGAAACCCTATTGAATGACCCTATACAATGCACATTACTGGAAAATGCTATACAAGAATACTTTACTTTAAACTCGACAGAAGGGATATCTCCTGTTACCATTTGGGCAGCCCACAAAACTGTTATAAGGGGTAAACTGATTCAATTATCCTCTAAACTCAGGGCAGAACATAGGGCTGACACAGTGAAACTTACGGAGGAATTCGGTAGATTATCTAAGGAGCATAAACGTAACCCCAATGCTAACTCGCTAGCAAAATTAGATTCAGCACGGGCCCACCTAAACATGTCATTGACTACATCGGCTGCCCAACACCTTAAATGGACTGGGGCCAAATTTTACGCGCAGAAGGATAGGATGGGTTCCAGATTGGCGGCTAAACTTTCCCCTAAACTACGCACACAGGCATTCCCCAAACTAAAAGTGACCTCTGGGGAACTTTCACAGAATCCTAGCAAGATAATGGACACCTTTAAACAATTTTATGCAGATCTTTACAAACGTACTCCCAGTTCCTCCACCGCTCTGGGAGATAATTTCCTCAATAACCTCCCATTGCCCTCCCTAGAAAAAGCACATGCTGATCTCCTGGAGAGCCCGTTCACTCACAAGGAAGTCCTGGACACTATTAAACACCTTAAGCTGGGCTCCTCACCGGGTCCGGATGGCCTCTCTACGGGTTATTATAAGAAATTTGGTCACTGCTTAGTACCCCATTTAACTAGACTGTTCAACTCTCTCAGGGATGGAGCCACTCTGAATCCGGACTTGAACTCGGCTTACATTTCAGTCATACCGAAACCGGATAAGGATACTAGTGTGGTAGGTAATTACCGCCCGATATCTCTTATTAACAATGATATCAAAATAATGACTAAGATTCTGGCCGATAGACTCTCCAGCTTTATTTCGTCATATGTTCACAAGGATCAGGTAGGCTTCATCCCTGGAAGACAAGGCCCGGACCAGATCAGGCGAGCGATTGACATTATCTCCCTGCTAAATTCTCAATGGGATGGGGGTCCCGCACAAAAGGGCTTTTTACTTTCAATCGACCTGCACAAGGCGTTTGATTCAATAGATTGGGCATACCTATCTGAAATCCTAAGGCGCTGGGGTTGTGGCAAATATTTTCTTAATCTGATTGACTCCCTTTATTCCGCTCCTACGGCGCAGGTTCGCCTTTTGGGCAGATATTCGGAGTCCTTCCCTATAGGTAGGGGGACCAGACAAGGGTGCCCACTATCGCCGCTTTTGTTCGCAATAGCTATAGAAACTTTAGCCATCGCTCTGAGAACAAACCCCGACGTTAAAGGGGTTAATTGTGGCCCCCGGGAGCACAAATGTGCACTATATGCAGATGACCTGCTCCTCTTTGTCACTTCCCCCCTGACTTCATTACCAGTGATCCTTCGGACTCTACGTGACTTCAGTGGGATTTCAGGTCTACGGGTTAACATGGACAAATCACTGGCCTTGAACATAACTCTCCCTCCGGATCTTCTCAAACAGCTAACGGACAATTTCTCCTTTACCTGGGCACTTCGCCAGATCCCATATTTGGGTATCAAGCTTACCTCAAGTATTGAAGGTTTATTCCAAGCAAATTATCCCCCCATGGTACAGAAATGTAAACAGGACATGGAGAGGTGGTCTAGATGTGCTCTATCCTGGCTGGGCAGAATTCATGCGGTCAAAATGACACTGCTACCAAAGCTCCTGTATCTTTTCCGCTCTCTACCAATTCCGATACCCAAACGCTTTATTACTAAAATACAGTCGGATATATTACGCTTTATTTGGGGTAATAAGGGTTACAGGTGTCCTTCTATTACGCTCTATAGATTAAAGACACAAGGGGGTTTGGGACTACCCAACTTGTGGGGATATTATCAGGCGGCTAGACTAGCACAAATATCCTTGGCCTACTCGAGTCATAACAAACCAGATTGGCTTGCTATGGAACGACAATCTGTCCCATTGAACACGATAGATTTTCTTTTAGGCTGTGTCCCGAAAGACAGACCAGCAATAATGGCACCCACTCTCTCTCACTCTATAGCACTTGGCTCCAAACTTTTCGCCCGTAGCACCCTAATTTCCCCACTGCACCCTCTAAAACACATATTTCATAATCCTGACTTTCCCCCTGGAATGAACATTGAATCATTTAAATGGTGGACCGACAAGGGCCTTTATCGTATTGGACACTTTTTCTCCCCTGCAGGACCCCTCTCACTGACACACTATAAGAAGAAATTGGATTTACCTGACTCAGAACTTTTTAGACATGCACAGATCTCCCACTTTATACACTCCATCTGGAACAACAAACCCCTACCCCCCGATATTACTCCTTTTGAACGCTGGTGTATCACTACGGAGGATCAGAAGGGAGGCATTTCACTGATTTACATGGCACTTATGACTAAACAATCCAAACCCTCTTACGCCCGAGCCTGGGAGCACGACATGGACGAGTCTTGGGACACTACGACGTGGTATCTTGCCTCAACGAGAGCATTTAAAGGTATTCTTAATATCTCCCTTATCGAAGCCGGACTTAAAGTTCTAACACAATGGTACTATGTTCCTTCCAGGCTAGCGACTATATTCCCAGGCACATCACCGGTATGTTTCCGAGGCTGCGGACTGGAGGGCTCAATGATTCATGTTTGGTGGACTTGTCCCCGCATACGATCATTTTGGCACAAAGTTTTCCGCACTATTAGCTCACTGACGGGCACTACTGTTGTACCACATCCTCGGTGGGCATTATTTAATTTTAAGATCCCAAAGCTATCCAAAACCTCCCAAATGTTGTCATTGTTCTTATGCTTGGGTGCTAAAATGACTATCGCTAAGGCCTGGAAGACACATACCATCTCTTTTCGGATGTTTAAAAGAAAGGTTACATGGGTCATGGTGCAGGAACAAATTGTTGCTAAACTCAATGACAAAACTGAGCATTTCAGAGACGTTTGGGAACCTTGGGCGACCCTTTGTGATATCTCACTCATTCCTGGCGTACCCCCAGGAGCTATGAACTCCCGAGACACTAGTGAATGAGTTTGGCATTACCTTCCTTTCTTCTTTCCTCCCCCCTCACACGTTTTTCTCTCCCCCCTTTTTTTATTTATTTTATCGCCTCTCTTGGCGAATACATTCGCCTTCATGCTATCATACTGGTTAGTCTCTTGCCACTTTATATGAATCGGTAACTTTATGGTGACTATTACACCGCCACTTCCGTTCTGACACTGACCCAGGATTTATTTTGCATGGGATAGCTCTGTGTCCTCGTCTCCTGGGCTGCAGCAGGATCCCATTTGGGGCTCCTGGGAGCACAGGGTTCTCAGGGTTCTTCTAGCCCTGGCTCATTGTCACGGAATGCTGGGCTGCAATGGACCGTTACATCTTGGTCTGCAGGGACGAACACCTGCTGACTGAGGCGACATTCACTGTTGCTTTGACAAACTGCTGTGTTGCTTTGGATTTGTCTGTACAATGGCTCACCTGCATCATTTGTTATTGTTGCATAAGTTACACTTGTTCTCTCTTTGTTATGTTTGTGTTAAACCATAATAAAAATTTTCAAACAGAAAAAGTGTTTGCCCCCTTCCTCATTTCCTGTTCCTTTGCATGTTTGTCATGAACGGCCTTTTTAAGGTCATACCACAACATCTCAATAGGATTCAGGTCAGGACTTTGGCTAGGCCACTCCAAAGTCTTCATTTTGTTTTTCTTCAGCCATTCGGTGGTGGACTTGCTGGTGTGTTTAGGATCATTGTCCTGCTGCAGAACCCAAGTTCGTTTCAGCTTGAGTACACGAACAGATGGTCGGACATTCTCCTTCAGGATCTCTTGGTAGACAGCAGAATTCATAGTTCCTTTTATCACGTCAAGTCTTCCAGGTCCTGAAGCAGCAAAACAGCCCCTGACCATCACACTACCACCACCATATTTTACTGTTGGTATAATGTTCTTTTTCTGAAATGCAGTGTTCCTTCTACGCCAGATATACTTGGACACACACCTTCCAAAGAGTTCCACTTTTGTCTCATCGGTCCACAGAATGTTGTCCCAAAAGTCTTGGGGATCCTCAAGATGTGTTGTGGAGAAATTGAGACGAGCTTTGATGTTCTTTTTGCTCAGCAGTGGTTTTCTCCTTGGAACTCTGCCATGCAGGCCATTTTTGCCCAGTCTTTTCCTGATGGTGGAGGCATGAACGCTGACCTTAACTGAGGCAAGTGAGGCCTGCAGTTCCTTGGACGTTGTTGTGGGGTCTTTTGTGACCTCTTGGATGAGTCATCGCTGCGCTCTTGGTGTAATTTTGGGCGGCCGGCCACTCCTGGGAAGGTTCACCACTGTTCCATGTCTTCGCCATTTGTGGATAATGGCTCTCACTGTGGTTCGCTGGATTCCCAAAGCTTTGGAAATGGCTTTATAACCCTTTCCAGACTGATAGATCTCAATTACTTTCTTTCTCAATTGTTCCTGAATTTCTTTGGGTCTCGGCATGATGTGTAGCTTTTAAGGATCTTCTGGTGGACCTTACTGTGTCAAGCAGCTCCTATTTAAGTGATGCCTTGATTGTGAACAGGTGTGGCAATAATCAGGCCTGGGTGTGGCTAGAGAAATTGAACTCAGGTGTGGACAACCACAGTTATAGTATGTTTTAACAAGGGGGGCAATCACTTTTTCACACAGGGCCATGATGGTTTGGATTTTTTTTCACCTTTAATAATAAACACCTTCATTTACAAATTGCATTTTGTGTTTACTTGTGTTGTCCTTGACTATTGTTTAAATTGGTTTGATGTTCCGAAACACTTAAGTGTGACAAACATGCAAAGGAACAGGAAATGAGGAAGGGGGCAAACACTTTTTCACACCACTGTATTATTATTATTGTTATTTATTATTATTAGATCATTACGTTCCATTTGGTTAGATGCGGCATTCGTTATTTCAGATAATTCATAACTTCGGATAAATTCGTACTTGTTACGTTCACTAACAGACAAATTTGAAAGGGAATTCCAATACCTATAATTTAATAGTTAGTTATTATTTAGAATTAAACAGATTTTCTTTCTTTTTTTCTGATTTTCAAATTTTTTTATTTTTGAAAATTCGGAATTCCGAAAATCCGTAGTTCGTAAATTCGGAAATCCGAAAATTCGAAATTCGGAAATTTGAAAATTCGGAAATCCGAAAATGCGAAATTCGGAAATTCTGAAATTTCGGAAATTAAAAAATTCTGAAATTCTGAAATTTGGAATTAACTAATTTGTCAAAATTTGTTAAAAAACGAATTTGGAACTAAACGAATTGCACATGTCTATCTGACAGTAGGTGACATACTGACTGGTAATTCTGAAAGCTCCTGCTATTATGTGAAGGTGCCCTGTGTTTATAATTATGATAATGTGTGTTGTGTCTTCTGAGCTAAAAGACGGAAAGGCTAACTTGAAAGGTCAGACCTCTGAGTCACCTAGGCTGGGTAAATGATTAGTTAATTAGCTCATGTTAATTTATGTTTCTGGTTAATTGGTAGGGTAATATGATCAGGAGAGGGGAACCTCCTTCTGAATTGTATATAAGACTGTATTCTTGTTCTAATAAAGAGTTCCATGTTCAAGCTGTGTAACTGAGCTAGTCTTGCCTAGTATTTAGTTACAATATATGGGCTGTAATATTGGATATCTGATGTTCAGACTGGAGCAGGCTGTATGCTGATGGAAGCACTCAAGCAGAGTGCGACAGGGTTCTGTGATAGCGGTGGCAAGCAGTAGATTGCTTCCTGAAGTATGGGAGATCCAAAACTCCACCTGGATCCAAGGTCATGGTTTGATTCTATCCACTATGAACTCTGGAAGGAAACGCTATCCTGTGAGCAGCGCCACCAGGGAAAACTCTGCCCTCCATCCAGGAAAAGTACTGGTTGCAGTATGGATTGCGGGTGCTGTTTTTGTGAGAAAAACCGCACAAGGAGCAGACAGCTGAGTTAAGCAGGCTGGTCTGGGCAGAGATGAGGCTGGATGAGAGCTACAGAGCCCTCCAGTGGCATGTATCTCAAGCATGCCCTTGGATAGTGGATGACAGCCCAACGGAAGGCTTTGGCTATGGCAGCCTGGGACAGTAGTACGTGAAGCTGACAGGGTGTCATGTACCTGGGTGTATTTGAGCCGGGATGTTCCTGGTCCCACAGCTGCAGTCTTACTTGTTGTGCCATAGAAGAGCTCTGGAGTTATGGCTATGTTCTCTCAGTTTGATGCATTACCTCACTCATGACTCACTAGCCCCACCTGCTGCCAGCTGTGGACAATATACAATCAAAGCAGCCCATAAATAGCAGCACTTCCTATCTCTCAGTGCCGTTTGTGTGGACTAGCTCCCTTGGTGTTGTGACTGCTTTGTGACTCTGAATACCGTATATGAACTTCTGCCTGATTTCCTGACTACTCTTTAGCCTACTGATTTTGTACTTCACCGCCAGCTCATGTATAACCTTTGCCTGCCTGACCACTCTCTGTATTTCGATCGTGTACCGCTTTGACAGATCTATTGCCAACCTGATCTGCCTGAGTACGTTTTCGTCTGAATCCTCAGCACACAAGCTCCACTTCGGACACTACTTATCACAGGTACCTTACACAGGTGACCATAACTTTGGGAGCGATTTGGAGTGGCGGTTGAATGAAATCATGGATTTCAGAGAAGAGACACTGAAAGTGCACTGGGCACTGCAAGATATAGAGTTTCTGGCCGTACAGGAATGGGAGCTGGAGATCGCCTACAGATGGCTCCTAGACTCTGCTCAGCAACAGGGCTTAGCTCCCTTCGCCTGGGACTATCCAGAAGTACTAGCCGACAGCTCTGAAATCCTGGCTGAAGAGTCGGCAATGTTGCATAGTAACAGTGTGCTTTGCCCACCTGCACTCGCAGCTATGGACGTGGAGGTCTTATGGCGGATGCAGCAAGTTCTGACTGACCTTGACGATCCTGTTTCTGCATGGGACAATCTTGGATGGAGGAATGTGTCTGTTTAGCAGCCGGATAAGGATACAAGAGATGAAGCAGTCAGCTCATCTTTCCAGCCATAGATTACAGAATGTATGGACTTAATGGACTGTTCATCGGAGGATGTTATAGATTACGCGCCACCTGCTCAAGTGCTGGCACTGAGCCCAAGTGTTACCAGCCTGTGCCCTGGATTTTTAGCATTTCCAGAGACTAGATATTTAATCAAATTTTCTGTAGAGGAGGAACCACATAGCAAACACCCATCAGAAGTACTGGCAGCAGGACAGAGTACTGCAGACCCCTGCTCCACACTCATGGCAGTTTCGGAGGCCCGAGGTAAGAAGGTGATGCAGGGAGGGGAAGCAGCCATTCCCCTTCCCCAACAAGGGTTCGTGCACCTGGGAGACAAATACCAGAAAAAGGGAGTTCCAGCAGCAGATGGCACCCCAGAATGATAACACCAACTCAGCTGAAGCGCTGGCAACAGGACAGAGGGTCCAAGATCTCTGCCCCACACGTACGGTAGTTATGGATGCCCAGGGTGAGGAGGTGGTGGTCAAACAGCAGATCAGGACTTAAGGAAAGAATGCAATCGGCACCTCACAACTACAGCTTGATCTGGTGTCGTGGATGGGCCTGCAGTCTCCACTAACAGAAACCCAGCAAAAGTGCTGGCAACAGGGCAGAGTGCCAACAACCTTTGCCCTGCACCGGCAACAACTGCAGAGTTCCAGAGAGCCGAGGCAGTTGGCCTCTCTCCCCAACAGTTAGCTGGAGCAGATGATGTGGGGTCTGCAGCAGAAGCGCTAGCAACAGCGCAGAGTGCTGCTGGCCTCTGCTCTCAGCTAATAGAGGATGGATTTCCTGTGAAAGTGGATGAGAATTCAGTCACCACTTGTATGCCCCAGGGATGTGAGCGCAGCCACCCTGTCATATGTGCAGCGGCTGAAGTGACTCCAGAGGGAAGGATCAGTCCGCAATTCCCCCCAGCAGCAGGTGTTTTCTACGAGAGAGGCAGAGGTTGGCTGGGTGAGTAATGCTCTGTTTGGAACAATTTGTTTGGGGTACTGTGTGGGAACAGGCATTGGGGGACTGGACCTATGGACTGAATTTGGAGTCAACCCATCTGGGGTCTCCTCCTGTGTTAGTCTGCTGCCAAAAGGGGAGAGATGTGACGTGAGTCACTTTGGCTGGGGGGGGGGGGGGGAGCGGTGGAACAGAGAATCGCTTGGAGAGGCGAGGTTGGGAAACCTTTGTTCCAGCTCCCCATGCACCGCCTATGTCTAAGTGACCCTGTGTCAATTAGGGGCACAGGACTGAGAAAATTATAGACAGTTAGAATTGGATTACTTAACCACTTTCCGACCGGCGCACGACGATGTATGTCCTGATTTTGAAGAGGGATATCTCGGTAACGGCAGCAGCTGCTGCCACAACCGAGATATCCATCTCTTCAGGCGCCGGTCGGCATTCCGATAATGGTGGTCATCGCAGCGGATTCGCCGCAAGATCACAGTTATCGGCAGCGGGAGAGGTGCCCCCCCCCCCTCCCGCCGCTCTCCCGCGCCTTCCGCCGCTTACCGGAACCATCAGCAGCGGCGGAGGTGATCGGGTCCTTTCTCCTGCTTGGCATAGAGATGAGTGATGGTAAGATGGCCGCCACTCATCTCTATACCATAGGAGGGCGGAAGCGACGTCAAAAACGTCACTTCCGCCCATACCTCTTAAAGAGGAATTTTCAAATGTCATTTTTTTAAATGACATTTTTTTTTTTTTTCCATTGAAGTCCAAATATGAGATCTGAGGACTTTTTGACCCCAGATCTCATATTTAAGAGGACCTGTCATGCTTTTTTCTATTACAAGGAATGTTTACATTCCTTGTAATAGGAATAAAAGTGAGTCAATTAAATTTTTTTTAAAAAACTGTGTAAAAATAAATAAAATCAAGAAAAATAAATAAGAAAAACAAAAAATTTTTTTTTTAAAGCGCCCCGTCCCGACGAGCTCGTGCGCAGAAGCGAACGCATACATGAGTAGCCCGCATATGAAAACAGTGGTCAAACCACACATGTGAGGTATCGCCGCGATCGGTAGAGCGAGAGCAATAATTATAGCCATAGACCTCCTCTGTAACGCAAAATATGCAAGCTGTAGAATTTTTTAAACGTCGCCTATGGAGATTTTTGAGGGTAAAAGTTTGATGCCATTCCACGAGCGGGCGCAATTTTGAAGCGTGACATGTTAGGTATCAATTTACTCGGCGTAACATTATCTTTCACAATATATTAAAAAATTGGACTAACTTTACTGGTGTCTTATTTTTTTATTCAAAAAAGTGAATTTTTTCCAAAAAAAGTGCGCTTGCAAGACCGCTGCGCAAATACGGTGTGAAAAAAAGTATTGCAACGACCGCCATTTTATTCTCTAGGGTGTTAGAAAAAAAACAATATATAATGTTTGGGGGTTCTAAGTTTTTTTCTAGCAAAAAAAACTGTTTTAAACATGTAAACACCTAAAATCCAAAACGAGGCTGGTCTTAAAGTGGTTAAAATAGAACAGTAATATTTATCAACAATATCCCTCAAGAAATATATGATACATTAATGCCACTGTATCAGAATGATGGAACATTGTAAGAATTTTGTAGACTGTAGACTGCCATGCCATCTGCCATCCCTGATTAATCCAAGCATTGCTTGGATGTGGATTCCATGGTCTGCAATGTAGGAGACAGACCGTCTGCTAATTCTGAGAGCTCCTGCTATTATGTGAAGGTGTCCTGTGTTTATAATTATGATAATGTGTGTTGTGTCTTCTGAGCTAAAAGATGGCAAGTCTGACCTGAACATTGGGTGTTCACCTGTTCGACGAAAAGCGAACAATATGCAACGTTCACAGAAAATTTGAAAGCCGCTGGAACACCGTTAAAGTCTATAGGACACTAACATGAAAAATCAAAAGTGCTAATTTTAAAGGCTTATATGTCATAGTTATTGTCATAAAAGTGTTTGGGGACCTGGGTCCTGCCCCAGGGGACATGTATCAATGCTAATTTTTTTAAAAATGGCAGTTTTTTGGAGCAGTGATTTTTTTTTTAAACGGGGGCTTCACCGTGGCTTCCCTGTGGTGTCAGCTATATAAGAACTGCCACAGAGAAGATGCGTCAGTCAGCGGGAGCCTCCCATGGAGGCGGAACGGTTGCGGCTTTCTTTTTTTTTTTTTTTGGTCCGTCGGCGGCATGATAGAAGATGAATGGACATCGCTTGACATCCCTGGACATTTTACATTTTTTAATTTTTAATAAAGGACTTGTCCTAGACTGTCTCTTGTCTTTTTTTACCATTTTTGACACTTTTTTGTGAAATGGTAGGGGTACAATGTACCCCATTACCAATTCACATAGGGGGGCCGGGATCTACGGGTCCCCTTGTTAAAGGGGGCTTCCAGAATCTGATAAGCCCCTCGCTTGCATACCCCCACAACCACTGGGCAAGGGTTGTGGGGATGAGGCCCTTGTCCCCATCAACATGGGGACAAGGTGCTTTGGAGTCAGGCCCCAAAGCACCCTCCTCATGTTGAGGACATGTGGCCTGGTATGGTTCAGGAGGGGATGGTTCAGGAGGGGGGGCGCTCTCTCATCCCCCCTCTTTTCCTGCGGCCTGCCAGGTTGCGTTCTCGGATAAGGGTCTGGTATGCATTTTGGGGGACCCCTACGCCATATTTTTTTCAATTTTGGTGCAGGGTTCCCCTTAAAGTACGTATCAGACCTGAAGGGCCTGGTATGGATTTTAGGGGGACCCCCATGCAATTTTTTGGGGTTCGGGTTCCCCCTAATATTCGTACCAGACTCAAAGTGCCTGGTAATGGACTGGGTGGGGGGACCCATGCTGTTTTTTTTCAATGAGTGTTATCTATATTGGCGCGATCAGTTTTAAATGACAATTTTTCCTTTAGAAATTTTATTTTGCTGTGGTACTGTTCTAAACATGGGAAAAATGTGCCACTTTACAGGCATACTAAAGACACCCCCAGGCACAATATTTTAACGAATATTTTTTATTTTTATTGTTTCACTTTAAGCCTTAAAAAAATGACTGCTGCCGAAAAAAACTTTAATTTTGCATTGATGCATGTCCCCTGGGGCAGGACCCAGGTCCCAAACACTTTTTATGACAATACCTTTCATATAAGCCTTTAAAATTTGCACTTTTGGTTTTTCATGATTGTGTCCCATAGACTTTAACGGTGTTTGTGTGTTCTTCCGAAGTTTTGCCTGTTAGGTATGTTCTGGTGCGAACCGAACGGGGGGGTCTTCGGCTCATCCCTAGTCAGCACTCGGTCTCCTTCAGTCAGCCTACCTGTCACTGCCCTTGCTGATTCCCTTCCCCCACCTGACACACTGCCCCTCGTGTCTGTGGATTTCACTTACCCACCGCCGCCTGTCCCAGTTAACCTTCACCTCACGGTCTCCCTCGGTCTCCTAGTCCCGCCACCTCTGTCAGAGTGACATGGTCCTTAGTCACGCCCACCTTCCCTCCTCCAATCCCAATGGTCACAACAGCAGCGGCCGGTCACTGCTCTAGGTCGCCCGCCGCCTCTTGGTCTCAGTGGGGGGGTCCGGTTTGTTCGGTCGGTCCGGTCCGCAGCTGCCACACACATCATGACACACCGCGATGCACACTACACTTCATGTTTTTTTGGGTGTTTTTTTTTGCGCCGACAGCACAACAGCACCACTTGCTGGATAGGGTGACTGTCAGTCTTCACATCAGCATCACATAACTAAGGTTAGGTCACACAATAGTTCTTTATGTCTTCATTTTGTGCCTTTGATCCTATCAGCCAAGGGACTTTCTCACTCATAAAACTCTGCATGCCTCAAAACTGGACACTTTCAATAAAATACAAGGAAATTTTCAGATTACAGCGCTGTCACACTCTGAATGACAATTACTTGCAACATGCAACACTGTACAAAGAAATGTTTAGCAATTTTTTTAGACATAGCTTTCTTTTGGTGGTATTCAATTACCACAGTTTTTTTTTTATTATTTAAAAACAAAAAATAACCCAAATTTTGAAAAACAAAAACATTATTTCTTTGTTTCTGTCATAAAATGTTGCAAATAAATAATCTTTCATCATAAATGTAGGTCAAAATGTATTCTGCTACATTTCTTTGGTAAAAATAACCCAAATCAGTGTGTAGTATTTAGTATTAGTGAAAGTTATAGAATGTACAAACTATGATATATATGTATATTTAAAAAAAAATGGTTCTAATGCACTGATTTTCTAATTTCTTGAGTTTTTTTTAAGTTGATTCATCATAGTAGCATTGTACTACTTTGAGGGGGGGGGGGGGGGTGTTGGGAGTTGGTGATCAGGGATTTTTTTTGCACTTTGATTATTTATTACAGTGGAGATCACTGTATAAGCAATCAGTAACACGATTCAAATGTTTCATTTATGAAACCCTTGTTTACTATTGTGATTGGTCACAGTTGGTACCATGTGATCACTAAGACCAATTGCAGAGGTCATACAGTAGTACGCAAGCAATCATGAATGACAACCTTGTTTACTACTGTGATTGGTCACAGCGATCACATGGTACCAGCGATGCTTACAGTGACTTGGCACCGTGATCAGTGATCTTCTGTGTCCAGTGGATACAGTGATCACAGATCATGGTGCTGCATGTCCAGGGGGTGCATACATGGCACATGCTTCTGGGAGGAGGTACGGATACCAGAAAGTGGTTAAAGACTCTCCTGTTTATTTCCTGAAATGTCAAATTATTAATTACTTAGCAATTCCTTGTTTCAGTTCTTTTAAATTTAGAATAATCTAAGCCATTTGATGCACTCAAAGGACCCAGCAATTTAATTACCCAAAATATGTGAATAATTATAATAATTAAAAAAAAATATATATTTTCTTTATGTGTACTATGTGCAGGTATATTTATAAATGCCATAAGAAGTATACACTGTTCACAACTCACAGCCTGGTTGCTGCACAGACATAGATAAGAAAACTATATTATGAAGAGGAGTACACACCAGGATTTCTCAAAGTGATTTAATACTTGTTATTTGGCTGTTGACATTTCAATCATAACAGTAATTTTCTTCAGGGGAAATACACACTCATATGTATTTAGATTTTTTTATAGTTGAAAACGCAGATGTTCCAAATATATATATATAGATATTTCTATATATAGATATCTAGAAAAAAATAGTCAAACACACAGCATGTAATTATCAGAATAACCATATTATAAAAGAGAAAAAGTCTATACAAAAAGATGCAAATCGAAATCAGAGTTAAGACTTCTGGGTTGCATTGTATCCAAAAGAAGAATCCACTGCACCTTTCATTTCCATAGCTCCATTTCCCAATTTCCTCCCCTCCTATTCCCATTGATCACAACAATTGCACTAATTTGTCCCTGATCAAGTATTTATGAAGAAAATCGGTCCTTATATTTTTGGGTTGTTTCTCCCACATAAATGAATCCACAAGGGCATTTTATGATGTATACCACATAAGATGATTGACAAGTAAAAAAAATCCTTTATTCTCAATGTTATTACCCCTATATGGATGGGAGGAAAATGTACCTTTAATCATGGAATTACATTAAATACAATTTAAACAGGTATATGACCCATTATTACGAGGACTTAAAAATGTAGTAACAGGAGTAGGTGGTCGATACTAATTTGTTCTAAGAATTCTATCATGTATGGTTTTACCCCATAGATATAAAGGCAAGGGACGAGTACTAAATTCAAAGGATGGTAGAATAATTGTTACTCAAAATGGATCAATTTTTTTTGATGATATTGTATATACAAATAGAGAAAGGATGGAACTGAGAAACAAAAGGCATTCTTCTATGTAAGGAAGTCCTATTTCTAGAACAAAATAAACTGTTATATTTCCTTTTAATCAGATCAGAAGAATAACCTCTCTGTACAAGTTTTACCTCCATCTCATTTAATCATTTATCCCGATCTGCTGTGTTACTCACTATTCTAGTTACACAAGAAAATTGGCTCCTGGGAATAGATTTAAAAACTCCAGGAGAATGAAAACTTCTAAAGTGCAAAAGTTGATTGTGGTCTGTCAGTTTAACATACCAGTACTAGTTAACAAATCATTAATAATGATTTTTTAACACCGTATCCAAAAACAAAACTTAATTTCTACTCATGACAATAAAAAATTGTAAACCTAGTATAAGATAATTAAGATAATCATGAAAAAGAAATAAGGTTCCAATGTCGCTTGCCCATACAGCAAACACACCATCAATGAATCTAAGCCAGCACTGGCAGTTCTCCAAAACTAAAACTATTATTGTAAACAAAGGAATTCCCTACTATATCCATAAATGTGTTAGCATATGGGGGTGCAACATTGGAACCCATCGCTGCACCTCTCACCTGCAAAAAATTTGAATTGTTAAACAGAAAAATGTTTTCCTCTAAAACAATCTGTAGAAATGTCAACAAAAAGTTTATTTTTGTGTTATGCCCTCTACACACGGTCGGAAATTTCAGACCATTTTGTCGGAAAATCCTGCCGTGTGTGGGCTCCATCGGACTTTTTCGTCAGAATTTCCGACGGAAAAAATTTGAGATCCTGCTCTCAAATTTTCCGACAACAAAATCCGATCGGTGTAGAGAATTCCGACGGACTAAGTGCCACGCATGCTCAGATCAAATTACGAGACCAAAGCTATTGGCTAATAGCCTCTACGTAGTTCTGTCATACGCAACGAACGTCACCACGTTCAGAATGATCGGATTTTCCGACAACTTTGTCTGACCGTGTGTATGCAACACCAGTGTCGGACAAAATCCGTCGAAAAAAAAATCAGACGGATTTTGTGGTCGGAATTTCTGACCGTGTGTACGGGGCATTAGAGTATTGCTTGGATGATCAGTATCTCATATCAGTATTTCCTAAATAGGAGTAGCCAATGGAGTAGTAACTATGGGTTGCCCTGGGGTCTTGACATAACCAGTGTTATGGGATGTTCAGAAATGAAAAGTGCAGCGGATCCATTGTTTGGATACATTGCAACCCAGAGGTCTTAACTCTGATTTCCATTTTTTTGTATATGCCTTTTCTCTTTATTAATATGGTTAGTCTTCTCCTTTTTTGAGATAATATTAATTATATTTTTAACATCAAGTATTTATCCGGAGGTGTGGTATTGGGGATTGAACTCAATACGTTCATTCCAGATGACATTTTTGGTATATAAAAATGTGGACTGTTTATTCAGATGTGTTCCTACCTGAAAAAGGGCGTTAGCAATATAGCCTGAAACTGTTGTAATGGAATACTTTGACTATTTGTTTGTTTTTGTAAATTTTATTTTCTAAACACACTTTAAGAGCAGCAATCCCTTTTTGATTTTTTTTATATATGGAGGGTGGGATGTCCAGATTGCAGTGCACTAAGAATTCACTGTTGTGCTATTCACCACACCTGCTTTAAAAATAAATTATTAATAATAATAGTAATAATTTATATAAATATATATATATATATATATATATATATATATATATATATATATATATATATATATATATATATATATATATATATATATATAATAAATTTTAATTGAAACATTTTGCAATTGAACATTGTCTCCTTCAAAGTATGCACCTTGTGAATGTACTAATTTTTCATAGCATCTCTGGAAGTCTTCAAGTGGGATACCGTTCAGAGCCTGTGACTTTTTATTTGCTCATTCAAGCTTTCTTTGGAGCGAGGAGATGTGGGTGTTCTAAACTTTGTTTCTTCATCTCAGGATCATACTCAAACACCTAGGATTCATCTCCCATGATCACTGGACTCAAAAAATTAAGCTCTCTTTCCAAACGGGCTAACAGGTTTAGGAGTTGACGGGTGTTCCTTCTAAACAGGTGACACATTCTTTTAAATAGACATGTGCGGTTAGTTTCGTACGAATCGAAAATTCGTACGAAATTTTCGAAATTCGTACATTTGTAGGAATCCGAATTACGAATTTTTTTGGATACGAATTCTGTACGGAATACGAAATTCCGTTTACAAATTTCGAATCCAAATTATTCTAAATTTATTCGAATCCAATTACCATTGGTAATTGGATTCGAATAATTTGGAGCCGAAATTTGTAAACGTAATTTCGCCAAATATCGAATTTCAAGTTCAACTAATACTAAAGAAATTATTATAGTGGATATAACGAGTGATTCGAAATTCGGCTCCAAATTATTCGAATCCAACTACCAAATATATCGAATTTCTATTTCAACTAATACTAAAGAAATTATTATAGCGGATATAACGAATGATTCGAAATTCGGCTCCAAATTATTCGAATCCAACTACCAAATATATCAAATTTCTATTTCAACTAATACTAAAGAAATTATTATAGCGGATATAACGAGTGATTCGAAATTCGGCTCCAAATTATTCTAATCCAACTACCAAATATATCGAATTTCAAATCTTCAACTAATACGAAAGAAATTATTATAGCGGATATAACGAATGATTCGAATTTCGGCTCCAACTACCAAATAATATCGAATTTCAACTAATACAAAATAAATTATTATAGCGGATATAACGAATGATTCGAATTAATTCAATATTCAGTATAACGAATATCGACACTCTACGAATAATAACGAATTCGTTGTTGGTCCAAATTTCTTTACTACAGAAACATGTGACTGTTGGTTGACCAATCACATCAGAGGTTTTCTTGTGATGCTGAGGCCTACAGGGCACACCCTGATCATATGACTTCTCTTTGTGGAGCAGATCATACAGTCAACTATTTGTGTCAGTGCATCTGATCAAATATCGTCGTGATCCTTGGATTTTTGATATTCATTTGACCTGATATCTGTTGGAGTCTGCAAGATTATTATATTTGTTGGCTTATTTTGCTATTGGATTTATTCTTTTACTCCAGATTTTTGTTTTAGTCTGCTCATATTTTTTTTGGTCTTTTTTTGACTTGGAAAATGAGCAGAAAACAACAAGGAGAAAAAGGGAGAAAGAGTGCTGCTGCTGGGAGAGGGAGAGCTTCGAGACGGCGTCAAGTACAACAGCAGCAGGTGGGACGTTCTGTCTCTGCGCCCCCTGAGCTCAGCTTCCCATGAAGTTGAGGCGACCAGGAGTGAAAGAGCCTGGCAAACAGCAGACATCACGTCGCCAGCTGTTCCAGGACTTACCTTGTACAACCAGCAGCACGACAGTTGATACTAGGAAAAGTGGCGCTACCACCTCTGCCACTGCTGCTGGTAGCACTAGCATGTTGCCCATTCGTACATTTTATGGAAGAGGACGAGGGCAGACCAAAGGGAAACTTCCCAGTGCACACACCTTTGTGCAGCCAAAGATGGAGATCTTGGACAGCATGCTGCAGCATGAACCATGTGAGGAGGCCCAGGCTGAGCAGGCTCATGATGATATCACTATCAGCACTCCAGGGAGCTTAGAGATAAGCAAGCAGGAGCCTGAGGAGAGTCAGTTTACACTTTGTAAAGATCATCACTCTTCCCCTGGCAATGTGGAAGAGATGGAAACAAGCTTTCACATAGAGAACTTGGATTACCAACCATCGGCATCTACCCATGTTGGCCCCAGCGACAGCCCAGGAGAATATATCTCCCCTGACTCCCCACTACTTTTCTCTCCTTATAAGTCCCCTGCCGTTCTTTCAAAGCCTCCAGCATCATCGGCCAATGCAACCACAGCGACAGCACCCAAAATACCTGTGATGTTCAGATCTCATTCTCTTCTTCATCCTGCTCCTCATGCTGAACCTCAGAAAGAGAGTCCAACCACTGCAGTGGATGTGATTCCATCACCAGGCACTGCAGGCAGTGTCATTGGTGCTGGCTGCCATTCCAGCATTTGGCTGCATTTCACGAAAATTGGCGTTGGTCAGAAGGCCAAATGCAACCATTGTGGCAAGGACATCAGCCGGAGCCGAGACATAGGGCATCTCAGCAACAGTGGGATGAACCAGCACATGCGTGTGCACCACCAGGCTGTGCTGTTAGGGGAGAAAAGTATGGCCCCTCCAAACACCAAAAGGGGAACCAATAGTGGCACCACCACAGCCACCACCATAAGTACCAGCACCACCACCCCACATCCAACCCATACCAGCCACCAGGCCACCCTGGAAGATTTTGGTGGCTTTCACAGTACAAAAGGAATGTCTCAGGCACAGGTACGGAAGATAACATGCCTGATCGGCCAGCTCATTGCTGTTGGAGGAGCACCATTCAATATGGTAGAAGGTGAGCCCTTCAAGCAGTTGATGCAGGCTGTTGCACCACAGTACCGTGTGCCATCACGAAAGACCTTTAGCCAAACTGTGGTGCCAGCCTTATACAGGTCTTGTGTTGGGGTGCTGAAGAAGGAGATTAGAAAGGCAGGTGGACAGGCAGTGCACCTGACCACTGACCTGTGGAGTGCATCTAGTGCCCGACACGCCTTCCTGTCCCTGACGGCACATTGGTGGCAGGGAAAGGTGTTCCATGATGTACAAAGATCTGGATCCTCGTCATCAGCACTTGACAAAGAGGGGCACCGTTCCTTTCTCCTGCACGCTGAGGTGCTTGATGAAAAGCATACAGCGCAAAATATCCTGCAAGCCCTGCAGAAAATGTTGTTGCAGTGGTTTGGACAGGCAGACACTGACAGCAACAGCTACAGGATTGGCTATATTGTCACAGATGGAGGCAGCAACATGGTGAAGGCTGTAAGGGATGGCAGCTTTGTGGGTGTGCGCTGCTCAGCCCACCTTCTCCACCAGGTGGTAACTGACAGCTTTCGATTGGTGGAGGCTAATTCTGGCGGCGATGGAAGGCTGTCCAAAGTGGTGGACTCTTGTCGTAAGATGGCTGGCCACTTCCATCGGAGTGTGAGGGACAGCCACCTCCTAAGGGTGGAACAGAGAAAGGCAGGCCTTCCAGAACACTGCCTAAAACAGGATGTGGGGACTAGGTGGAATTCAACCCTGCTGGAACGCATGCTTGAACAGCAGAAGGCTCTCCATGCCATGGCCTGTGATCATAATATTGGCATAGAGAGACCTTTAGGCAGGGAGGACTGGGCCATAATTGGGCAGATTGTGGCAGTCCTCAAACCTTTCCTCTCTGTCACAGAACATCTGAGCCGCGAGGATGCCAGCATTGCTAATGTGCTGCCGCTCTTTAACCACCTTCAAAGTAAATTGGAGCGGTTCATGTCAGCTCAGGAACCTTTGCCTGGTGGTGGCCCTCAACCTGATGTGTTGGCTTTGCTCAACACATTTCTCTTGGAATTGGGCAGGTGCACGCAGGATTTGACCGCCTCTTGCCCAGAACTGATGCTGGCTGCCATGTGTGACCCTCGTGTCAAGGGCAAAATGGCTGTGCAGTGCAGTGCTCTCCCAACATGGCGGGACAGACTTATTGACAGGGTGCCTCAGAGGGAAAGGCAGATAGTAAGGCCGCTAGAGCTGGGAGAGGAGGAAGAGGAGGAAGAAGATATTGAAAACCCATGCAACAGCATCTACTGAAGTGAGCAGCAAAGCTCCTGCCAGCGGTCGCGGAGCATCTTCTTCTGTCTTGGCTGAGGCATTTGACACCCTAATGGGAACCTCCAGCAGCATAGTGTGCCCCAAGAAATGCATTTCATCAAAGGATGTTGTCATGTCATATTTGTCATCCCTACCAGTGCACCCCACCACAGATCCTATGTCTTTTTGGCAGGAGAAGAGCGAGGAGTGGCCTGCCCTCGCAGATATTGCCAAGGAGCTAGTGTCCTGCCCTCCGACAAGTGTCCAGAGTGAGCGGGTGTTTTCTGTGACGGGAAACATCCTGTCACCCCAAAGATCACAGTTGTCCCCCCAGCTAATGGAGCAGTTAGCATTTTTGAAAATAAATTTGCCAAAGCTGGGGTACCCCTCCCTCACTCTGGACATTCCTTGAACTGACTGACTGTCTGCACTCTGCAGCAGAGATGGCCACTTGGTCTTAGACTCTTTACCTCCCCACAATCAAAGTTTTTTAAATGCCCAAAAAATATTTATACTCATTCAATTGTTGTTCAATGTGCCAAATGTAATTATACTAATCCACAAGCTGGTAAACGCTGTGGCCTGATGTTCCCAATGTGCCCCAATAAAATGCCATGTGCCCCAGTATGCCCTGATGTGCCCCAATATGCCCTCATGTGCCCCAGTATGCCCTGATGTGCCCCAATATGTTTGGGTGGGGGAAGGGGAGTGTTTTCTGCCATTGCAGAAGGGAACTAACTGTTAAGTTAAGTTATTATTTATTGTTGTGCCGCGTACACACGAAGGGACTATCCCGAGGGATTATCCCCTGGACTCAAGTCCAGCGGACAATCCCCTCATGTGTGGGCCTCCGACTGACTTTTTTCCCAAAAATCCGGCGGACTAAAGTTTTAAGTTTTGTTTTAAAATTATCCGCTGGACTTGGCAGTCCAGCGGACAATCCCGCCGTTAGTAGGCTAGTCCGCCGGACTTTTGAAATGAACGGACTTGCCGCTCATCGGAAAGTCCGTTCATTTAGCACGTGACTTCAGGTACGTAGCTAGCGTAGGCAGTAAATGGCATGGATTTAAAGGGACTCCCCACGCCGAAAAACGGCGTGGGGGTCCCCCCCAAATCCATCTCAGACCCTTATCCGAGCACGCAGCCCGGCAGGCCAGGAAAGGGGTGGGGACGAGCGAGCGCCCCCCTCCTGAGCCGTACCAGGCTGCGTGCCCTCAACATGGGGTGTGCCCTGGGGAAAGGGGGGCCATGCGGCCCCCCCACCCCAAAGCACCTTGTCCCCATGTTGATGAGGACAAGGGCCTCTTCCCGACAACCCTGGCCGTTGGTTGTCGGGGTCTGCGGGCGGGGGCTTATCGGAATCTGGGAGCCCCCTTTTATAAGGGGGCCCCCAGATCCCGGCCCCCCACCCTATGTGAATGAGTATGGGGTACGATGTACCCCTACCCATTCACCTAAGGTGTAAAATGTAAAGTAAAAAAACACACTTTTGAAAAAATAATTTATTGCACTGCTCCGGGGGTCTTCTTCCGTCTTGGGGGTCTTCTCGCCGGACTCCTCCGCCATTTACCTAGCTCTTTTACCGAGCGGAGAAGTCCGGCTACCTTCTTCGTCGTCGCCGACGTCGTCTGAGGGTCTCGATCCGCCTTCGGGGGTCTTCCGGGGTCTCTTCTGTTCTTGCCGCTGTCGTCGCTTTCTGCGCCGCCTTCTTCTTCTTCTTCCGCCTTCTTCTTCTTCTTCTTCCGATGTTGACACGTCGCTCTCTCTGGCCGGAATGCCAGAGCCGCGCTGTGCTGGGACTTATATAGGGACAAGGGGACAGGGTCACATGCTCATGTCACATGGTGACCCCGCCCCCTTGTGATGTCACAGTCCCGGAGGATGCTGGGACTGTGACATCACAAGGGGGCGGGGTCACCATGTGACATGAGCATGTGACCCTGTCCCCTTGTCCCTATATAAGTCCCAGCACAGCGCGGCTCTGGCATTCCGGCCAGAGAGAGCGACGTGTCAACATCGGAAGAAGAAGAAGAAGAAGAAGAAGAAGAAGGCGGAAGAAGAAGAAGAAGGCGGCGCAGAAAGCAACGACAGCGGCAAGAACAGAAGAGACCCCGGAAGACCCCGGAAGACCCCCAGACGACGGCGGCGACGACGAAGAAGGTAGCCGGACTTCTCCGCTCGGTAAAAGAGCTAGGTAAATGGCGGAGGAGTCCGGCGAGAAGACCTTTCCCTTTCCCCAGGGCACCCCCCATGTTGAGGGCACGCGGCCTGGTACGGCTCAGGAGGGGGGGGCGCTCGCTCGTCCCCACCCCTTTCCTGGCCTGCCGGGCTGCATGCTCGGATAAGGGTCTGAGATGGATTTAGGGGGGACCCCCACGCCGTCTTTCGGCGTGGGGAGTCCCTTTAAATCCATGCCAGGTGACGGGGCTAGCGCGCCGGCATTTACTGCCTACGCTAGCTACGTACCTGAAGTTACGTTCTAAATGAACGGACTGCTCCTTGTGTGGGCAAGTCTGTTCATTTTTAAAAGTCCCGCGGACTTTGTCCAGCGGATTGTCCGCCGGAGAAGTCCGGGCATGTGTGGGCAAGTCACACGCTCGGAAAGTCCGGCGAAGCCCCGCTGGAAAGTCCGGCGGATTGTCCGCTGGACTAGGTCCGGTGGACAAAGTCCGAACGTGTGTACGCGGCATTGGAGTTGCTTTATGCTTTAGAGAGACCTAATAAAATTTCTATGTTCAGTTGTACAGTAGTGTCTGTCACCTTATTCTGTCCTATGTCTGCCTGGCTACCTTGGATGGGGAATGGGATGGGGCGGGGGACAGAATGTACAGCTCGCTTTGCAACACTCCTTTTGAGTTGCGGAGCAGGCGGAGGAGGGAACTTTTTATTTCTGTGTCAATGTGGCTTATCACAGTGTGTCTACACTGTGTGTGTCTCCCTCAACAAAATCAAGCACTAAAGACTGCTGGTTTTATTAGTTCAAAACAACTTTATTTTTACACACAAAAGAAAAGTAGAAAATCATATATTAGATTAGAACAGAACAAACAAACAAAATAGCTATGGTCCTGGAGCACGCAGTGGATGGTTTCATAATGGAGAGGCTTCTCGGCTGCTCATGGTGGTAGTAGAGCTAGTACTAGTACCAGGCAATGGAGCATTGTGTCTGGAAATTGCTTCCAGCAAAGATAATTTGCAATGCTTCATTGCCTGGTTCTGTTGTTGGTTGAACCGGACCAACATCCTCTCCATATCATCAGTGTGGTTTCTGATGGCACAGTGGAGGGTCCGGTTCAACCTCCGATTCTCCCTATGCATTTTTTTGTTGGCTTTGGCCAGCCTCCGCATCTCTGTCAGCAGGACACTTGTCTGACTCGGTGTCGGTGGCGGCAACTGCGGCACTGGCTGCTCCTCTAGAGGGTGAGGCAGTGGAGGACGTACAGGGGGGGGGGGGCAGCTTCCGGTGGCCATAGAGTCTGCTTCTGGGCCAAAGGGGTTAAAGGGGTCAGCTCGGTCTCATCCCGCATAGAAATCCCGGCATCTGACAGGTCTTGTTGATCTGAAATAGACGAGATAGCCAATGTTGATGCTAGCATTCAAAGAAATTGATTTCTAGAGATTAGAATAAAAACATATTTTATTCCTTTTTATTTTGACATAGTCCTTTAAAAAATAAATAAATTTTGTGTCACATATACATATATATTCCTATTACAAGGAATGTAAACATCCCTTGTAATAGAAAAAAAGAATGACAGGTCCTCTTTAATGTGAAATCTGGGGTCAAAAAGACCTCAGATCTCATATTTACACTAAAATGCAATAAAAAATGAATATAAAAAGAAATGTCATATTCTCCACCCCCACCCAAAAAAAAGCCCCTTTAAGATTGGAGGGCAGAAGTGGACCTGATCGTCTCCACCGCCTCTTCTGCCCCTGATAAAAGTGAACTTGCGGCAAGTCCGCCGCAGTAACCACTTTTATCTGAAAGAGGACCGCCCGCTAAAGAAGATACCGGGGTTATGGCAGCTATCTGCTGCCATAACAATGGTGGTCCTCTTCAAACAGCCGACATATAACTGCGGCGGGTGGTCCTTCCTTAAGTTGTTAAGGGAACAGGTTTCTTTTTTTTAGGTTAACAAACGCTTTAAATAAAAATAGGTTTGTTTTTCTCTTCATTATATAGCAAATAATTTATTTTCGCTACTCTTTTCTAAGTTCCACCCTAGTTACTGTTACTGATGGCTGATTGTAGTGGCGTTCAGATACTAAGATCAGATGCATTTCCAAATATTGTAGTAATAAAATAAACAATTATAGGTTACAATACTAACAGTGGGGTCTATTTACTAAAGGAAAATACACTTTCCACTACAAGTGCACTTGGAAGTGC
The DNA here is from genome assembly GCA_028564925.1 of Lithobates sylvaticus. Lineage (NCBI taxonomy): Eukaryota > Metazoa > Chordata > Amphibia > Anura > Ranidae > Lithobates > Lithobates sylvaticus. Next base: position 205,563,595 of record CM053028.1, read on the forward strand.
AGTTGCTGTAGATCTGAGGGGGACATGCAAGGGGAAAAAAAAACAGAATGTTTGCAAGTACACGATTGGAAGATAAAATCAGCAGAGCTTCCCCTCAATTCAGAGTTTCTCCTCAGATTTACAGCGACTGCACTTCTGGGGAGGACATCCCCTCCGGCTGTTTGTAATAACAGACAAGCGGCTGCTTAGCCACATCGTTTGTTAAAAAACGGTACCGGACGGGTGATGTCTGCCGCTGCAAGCATCACCCGAGTACAACACCTTGAAGCACTATATTGATAAGTATGTCAACGATAACGATTATTACAAAAAAAGGGGGCACCAATAATCGGTAGACCCCTAGTTTGGGGTGTGTGTGTGTATGAACTTAAAAATGGATGGTTGTAGCTTTTTTTATGTGTTAGTGAACTTAGTGTGGATGATGGTGCCTTGTGTCCTGTTTCTTTATATTGGCAGCTTGCGTATTCTAGTACTTACGTTGAGGAGTAATGGGCTGTTGCTTCCTGTCAGAAGGAGCTGGTGCTGGAGGGTCCGGGATATGGCGGCTCAGGCTTTCTGTTAAAGATAGAATGAAGAGTTATGGTAACCACTTCTGGACCAAGCCTATTTATGACAGTTATTGTTTACAATTTAAAATCAACACTTTTTTCTAGAAAATTACTGAGAACCACAAACATTATATATATATATATGTGTGCACTGTGTATGTATTTGCACAGCGGCCTTTCAAAAGTAATTTTAGGTGAAAAATTTACTGAATTAAAAAAATTAATTTACAGTAAATTTTTTTAGCCCAATTTTTGGGGATATTGCGATAGACGATGTTACTCCGAGTAAAATAGATAGATATCGAACATGTTATGGTTTAAAATTGCAAACGCTCTTGGAATCGCGAGAAACTACGGTACTTAACTACTTCCCACCCGGCCACTGTACATATACGGCCAGGTGGGAGCCGTCTACTTCTGATCAGACGTTCCGGAACGTTCCGCATCAGACGTTCCGCATCGCGATCCCGATGCGGCCGTGTCACCCGGACACGGCGCATCTCGGATCGGCAGGAGGGCTCTGTGATTGGCCCTCCTGATCACATGATGGCCGTGTCGAATCACAGCCGTCATGTGATGTAAACAAACAGCCGGTTGCTAGGCAATCGGCTCTCCTCACACGGAAGTCGTCGGTGAGGAGAGGAGAGCGGATCGCTGCAGCCGGCTGGTGATCAGTGAGTATTAGCTGTTTTTTTACAGCTTTTTACTCACTGATCACCAGTAGTGTCCCCACAGTGTAAACACACATGTCCCCACACATGTCCCCAAAACACACATGTCCCCAAATAATAAAAACACATGTCCCCAAATAAAAACACATGTCCCCAAATAATAAAAACACATGTCCCTCACATATGTCCCAGTAAAATAACATGTGCCAATGATTATCTGCACACATATGTCCGTGATCACCTGCACACATATGTACATGATCATTTGCGTACATATGTCCGTGATCACGCGAACCAATTATTATACACTTAACGGAATTTTTTTTTACTAAAATACATGTAGCAGAATAAATTTTGGCTTAAAAAAAATAAAAAATTAATCACTATAGAGGGGACTTCCGGTCGGGCGCCTCAGGAAGTAGCTGCGTCTCCTCACAGCTCCCGCAGTGCGGTACTAATTTTTGCCCTGGAACCCGATCCGTCCCCAGGCGACCACCACAGGCACAAGAGGGTGACTGCCAGTCACCTCAGGAAGCGGCCACTTGAGTTTCGCCGGCGGAGGCGGCATCCCTCCGCGGCCGGTCCGGCCGCCCATTAAAATCGAGGCCCCGGCTTGGGCCTACACGGACAGAGAGATCGGCTTTTACACCCGATCCAGCTTCAGGCGGCGACCGCAATCACAGGTGGGTGACTGCCAGTCACTACGGGAAACAGCCACCTTAATTTCACCGGCGGACGCGGCCACCCTCCGCGGCCGGTGCGCTCCGACCGGCCGCCCGTCTAAATCGAGGCCCCGGCTTTGGCCTACTCGGACAGCAACTTCCGCCCGGGAGCCTGTACACTTTAGGCAAACATTCAGACACATCAGGAGGCCTAGTAGGGGGACTCTCTCACCCCCCCCTCACATATCTCGGCCTAACTTAGCTCTGTAAAGCCTGCACTCTAGGCGCATGCGCGGAGGCACCTAAAATGGACATGTAGTCCGGGTGCTCCGTCCCGCCTCAGCAGCTCAGGCCTCTATTGCGGCACATCTTCAGGATATCTTCACCTGGATCTCCCCCATACGAGCGGCAGACACCTCAGGGAATCACCAGATGTACTCAGGAGCGGTAAGGAGAAACCTGAAGCCTGCATTTGAAGCCGCCCAATCTCAGTCAGAGACAGCCAATATGGCGGCAGTCCCTCACCACTCAGCTCAGCCCTGCCTGTCCTCCTTTCCCAGCTCACATGTACCTGCATCCCCTTCCCTACTACAACCTGACCCCTCTGCTGGCATCCCTCCTCCGGACCCGTCCTCTCCGGCGTCCACTGCTTCTCTCATAGAACACACCCTGGCAGGCCTGGACTTCTCCCCCATGGAGGCAGCCCCCCCCCCCAGTCTCACCCACAACTACAGCCTGGGGATCCGGGCCTATTGCAAAACATTAATGTGACAGATCTCTTTGCCAAGTTTGCAGAACTTCTGCAGCACACTGCACACAAGATAACAAGCGACATTAAAGCTGACCTGCAGCAAATAGGTACCCGCATAGATGTTGTTGAAACACATCTGGAATCCACTATTGCAAGAACTAATCAAAACTCAACCTGCATACAGATTCTGCAGGACCAATTAGAGACTGCCAATATGAAAATTGACGACCTCGAAAACAGGAATAGGAGGTACAACTTTAGAGTCCGGGGGCTCCCTGAATCATACAAAGATGTTCCCGACACCATTAGATCTTTTATTCAGACCATGCTCCCTGACACACCACAACACAGATTGGAGCTTGATCGTGCTCACAGAGCGCTCAGACCACCTAGAGCTGACGGTCTCCCCCGCGACATAGTGGTTAAGCCTCACTTTTACTCAGTCAAGGAGGACATAATGCGGAAATCGAGAACCACACCCAAAATCATATTTCAAGGCCACCACTTGCAAATTTTTGCGGATTTATCTCCATCGACTATCCAAAAGAGGAGAGCTTTAAAACCGCTACTTCAAGTCCTGATGGACAAGGAAATCAAGTACTGGTGGCTTTTTCCGTTTCAACTTAAATTCCTGCTGAAAGGCAAAGCGTACACCTTTGGTTCCCTGCAAGAGGGAGAAAAACTCTTACTCCACCTAGGCCTCATCAGCCAAGAACCAAACCTTCAACATCATGGGCCGCACCCTACCTCAGCGAAAAGACAACTTCCAACCAGCCCGCTGACTCCGGTTTGGGAATCTGCGAGATCCAAGAAGTCCAAGGAAACCGTTCCCCCCTGATTCTGACGTCCGGTCAGACCCTGACCCTCCAACCTTCTCTTCCACCTTTCTCAGGAACTTCCTCGAAAGGACTGTAACCCCCACATGTGCCTCATGAACTGTTCATACTCTGAGTTCCCAATTACTTCAACCAAGACGGTGTCATGAGGGTCACAAGTTAGGGAAGAAACTGCTAGACCTCTTCTCTACTCACGCCTTCAAACTCTCTCCCTCCTCGCTTCTTCCTCTTCTTCCCTCGAAGTGGAGTTGAGGAAAGGGGGTCTACATGCCCATTACCCCTTTTTTTTTTTTTTCTGCAAGGGATTTGCCCCTTTGCTTAGCTATAGCTATCTGATCGATTGTCACCCTAGACCCCTGTTCCCCACGCTGCTTCCCAACCCGCTTTGTATCCCGCTCATTACTCCCGGGATCCATTATTCCCCAGAGATCCAAGTGTATCTGTTATTGTTTGTTTTAACAGTTGTTGTAATTCATTCATTGATGTTATTCGTTCCGTTCAACATACTCACCTCCACGCGTTCCTGCTCTTGCCTACGAGTTCGAAGGGAGGTGACCCTGTTACGGCTATGCTAGTGCCTTTCTTTTGTTATGCTAAGTTGGTCGATCCAAGAGGCCTACCTGCTGGGGTGGTGTTCATGCACCCCCTCTTGTCTGGTTGCTTGGGCATATTGCCCTCCGCTAGACAAGCCTGTCCTCTGATTTCCAGAGGGATGTTTCTGGTTACTTTTTACTTACTAGTGGAGAGTTCTGTCCCCTCCACTCCACGGAGGACTCTCTTGTCCGCCGCCTTTCCTCTCGTTCTTTCTTTTCTCTCTCTTACTCATTTTACTCACTCCCATATCTTTGCAGGAGCCGTCTGGAGGAAGGATACTCAATACTACCGCACACTCTCAGGGATCTTTGTTTGGTATGCACTCTATCCTGAACATGATGGACACGTAATGGTAAGTGCTGTAGGTTGCCTAGATAGTCCTCCACCTCTGCTCGATGGCTAACACTCCCGCCATACCACCTCCTCTAAAAATAATCTCCCATAATGCTCAAGGCCTAAACTCCCCGATTAAGCAACGTAAAGTAATTCATTATCTCCAAACACAAAAGATGGACGTAGTTCTTCTACATGAAACTCATTTCCCGAATAGATTCTGCCCGTCATTTATTCACTCCAATTTCCCATTTTTTGCACTGGCCAATGCTGATGACAAAACTAAAGGTGTGGGTGTTTTCATTTCCAAAAGATGCAAATTCACTCTCAAATCTGTATTCAAAGACCCGGAAGGGAGATTTATACTTGTAGTGGGTGATTTAGATAACCAATTGTACTCTTTCCTCTCATACTATGCCCCCAACAAAGGCCAACTACATTTCTTCCAACACTTATTGAAAACTCTCAAACCAAAGCTGGAAGGCACAGTAATTTTTGGTGGCGATTCCAACGCTGCGTTTGACCAGGGACTGGACAAGTCACGGCCCCTGGGAAAACGCCTCACCAGACCTACCAAACAGAGCCTCCGAATAGCCAAGTTGCTTTTCCAACATGGCCTCATTGATATCTGGAGAGAAGTAAACCCCACCTTGCGAGATTTCACACACTACTCCAACCCCCACAGATCTTTCGCAAGGATCGACCACATCCTTGTTTCTTCAGCTTCTATCCCACTCACGAACAAAGCTTACATCAAGGACGTGGTCTGGTCGGACCACTCCATGGTGGTCTTGACACTTCAACGTCCAGTGGGCCACGCACCCCACAGACGTTGGAGACTCAACGAATCTATCCTGAGTGATCCTATCAGAGCCACAGAGATTGAAAACATTATCAAAAACTATTTTCTCACCAACGACAAGCCTGAAACTGGTCCTACATGCCTTTGGGCTGCCCACAAGGCGGTGCTTAGAGGACATCTTATCCAAATAGCCTCCCAAATTCGCAAATCTTACAAAGCAACGATTGATCAGTTAGATAGGGAATATTCAGCATTAGCCAAAAAAACACAAGGACAATCCAAGTTCTGTCCCCACTACTAAATTGGACGCCGCTAGGACAGCATTGAACCTAGCTCTGACTACCAAGGCCGAAAAATGGATACGGTGGAATAGAGCCAAATTTTATTGTCAAGGTGACAAAATTGTCTCTATGCTAGCAGGTAGACTCTCGCCCAAATTTAGGTCCCCAGCCCTCCCCAAAATTAGAATCCAAGGTGGCACTTTGTCCCAGAACCCCCGACGCATCATGCAGGAATTTCACAATTTCTATAAATCTTTGTATAGTGGAGACCATGGCCCTTCTCAAAAGGCGATCGATAACTTCCTTAATAATATCCAGACTCCCACATTGGAAGACAGACACAGACAATACTTAGATGCTCCTATCTCAGCGGATGAAGTATGTGCCGTTATTCACCGATTAAAACCCCATTCAGCTCCCGGTCCGGATGGCTTTTCCATTCCCTACTACAAATCATTCGCTACAACAATTGCCCCATATATGGCTCGCTTCTTCAATGCACTACGACAGGGGGGACAATTAGACTCTTCACTTAACATGGCCCACATTACAGTTCTCCCCAAGCCAAACAAAGATACCAGCTCAGTCAGTAACTATAGACCTATATCTCTCATTAACAACGACCTAAAGATTCTGACTAAGATCCTTGCAGACCGCCTGGCCTCCTTCATCAGCCTATACATTCACAAAGACCAAGTGGGTTTCATCCCAGGGAGACAAGGTCCGGATCAGACTCGCCGTGCAATAGATATTATCTCCCTCCTTAATTCTAACTGGGATGAAAGCTCTCCCAGACAGGGTTGCCTGCTCTCCATAGACCTCCAAAAAGCATTTGATTCTGTTCACTGGCCCTACATTTTCAGCACTTTACAACGCTGGGGGTTTGGAGATTCTTTCCTCAATATCATGCATGCCCTTTACTCAACCCCTTCAGCCCAGGTGCGTCTGCAGGGATTTTATTCTGAATCTTTCCCCATATTTAGAGGCACAAGACAAGGTTGTCCGCTCTCCCCATTGATATTTGCCATAGCAATCGAATCCTTAGCAATAGCTATTAGAGCAGACCCAAACATTCAAGGCATTCAATGCGGTTCACGTCAACACAAATGTGCTTTATTTGCGGACGACATTTTGATGTTTGTCTCTTCCCCACTAATCTCACTTCCTAACATTTGCCGCCTTCTAGACGACTTTGGAGCGGTTTCAGGCCTTAGGGTCAATTACAACAAATCACAGGCCCTTAATATCAACATACCGGATTCTCTCCTGACCAGGCTTAGGGACAGCTTTAAATTCTCCTGGAGCGATTCTTCGATCTCGTACTTAGGGATCAATTTAACCCCCAGAACTGAACTGCTCCATCAAGCTAATTACCCGCCTCTTTACCAAAAACTAGAAGCAGACTTAACCAGGTGGTCTGAGCTGTCCCTATCATGGCTAGGAAGAATTAACACAATAAAGATGACACTACTCCCCCGCATCCTATATTATTTTAGGGCACTTCCAATCCCAATTGACAAAACTCGTCTACAGCGTTTCCAAGCCAAAATTATCAAATTTGTATGGGGCAAAGGGGGCCATAGATTATCTAAAGCAATCTTATTTAGATCTAAATTGGAGGGGGGCCTGGGCCTCCCCAATCTGCTTCGGTATTTCCAAGCAGCCCAACTTGCTCAATTTTCGATTGTTTATTCTCGCTGGGAACACCCTGACTGGGTCCACATTGAGAGACAGGCAGTACCACTCCACACGCTTGACTATCTTTTATGGAGCCCCAAAAAACAACGTCCTCCGATCCTCTCCCCTACACTATCTCACTCCTTTGCTCTTTGGGATGGCTTAAAGTCTAATGACCTACTAACCTCTCGCACAGAACCATTGTCACACATATTCCGAAACCCTGCTTTCCCCCCGGGCCTTGACATTAAAGCCTTCCAGTGGTGGCTTGATAAAGGGCTATACAGAATAGGACACTTCCTCAGACCTATGGGCCCACTTTCCAAGGCATATTGTGTAAGTAAATTGGACATGCCATCAACTGAATTCTTCAGATTTTCTCAGATCTCAAACTTCTTAAATAAAAAATGCAAATCATTGCCTAACGGGACCCATATAACTGAGTACGAAACGTGGTGTGGCCAGACTACTGAGCAGAGGGGGGGAATCTCGGTAATCTATAAGGCACTATCCTCGACACGGTCCAAGGCGCCCTACATGCTAGCATGGGAGGAAGATCTAGACCAACAATGGAACCTTGATACTTGGCATAGACACTTCTCCCGCTCCTTCAAGGGCATCCTCAATCCTTGCCTAATGGAAGCTAGTATTAAGGTAATGTCCAGATGGTATATGGTTCCATCAAAGCTAGCTAAAATATTTCCATCGGCCTCACCTCTTTGTTTTCGAGGTTGCCATTTAAGAGGGGATATGCTACACATTTGGTGGTCCTGCCCCAGAATTCGTCAGTTCTGGCACAAGATTTTTGCCTGGATCAGCAAAATATCCAAAATCTCAATTCACATGTCCCCACTAATTGCGCTTCTTAATTTCCCAGTGCAGGGAGTGTCCAGGAGTACACAACGCCTTATTTACTTTATCCTCCTGGGGGCCAAACTTACGCTAGCCAAAGCGTGGAAACAACCATCTGTCTCAACTCTACTAGCTAAAAGGAAAATCTCATGGATCATGAACCAGGAAAAAATGGCAAGTGTCCTCCTGGATCGCTCGGCTGCATTCACCGCCACTTGGGAGCCATGGGCTTCATTTGTGGGAGTTACCATCCCACTTTGACCTCGATTGTGCTACTCTTATACTCACCTCACTCCAGACGATTCCTGCCATCATCATCTTTCTCTTTCTTGTTTCCTCTTTTCTTCCTCTTTTCCCTTCTTCCTATTTTATTCTCTTCTTTCTTCTGTTCCCTGAGATACGACCGTCAATCATCCTATGCCTAGACCAATGTCAAGCTAAGTCGGTAAGGATAGTTCCGTCAAGCATTACTGCACGGATCTGTGCCCAACTGATAGGCAACCTAGTTAAGAGTTCTCTCTTCTTTGGCTTAGGTCATAGAGTCCCTGCTGCCTCTCCTGGAGTTTATAAATAACTTACTTGGTCAGTTCAGTTCGCTGACCCTTTTTTTAATGCTCTCTCATACCCAGGTTCGGGGCCTTTCTAGCTTTTGCTCTCGGGCAGGTGCAGCTTTCGGTGAATCTTACTAAGGGGGTATTGGGGACTGGTGGATTCGGCCACAGCATGATCCCTATTGGGGTGGCAGTTCCCCACTCCCCTCTCCTACCACCCGCATAGCCGAGATCACCCTTTGATGCACACTAGGCCCTTCATAATTACTAGGATGTTACCTGAGACTTTTAGCACATATTGGTTTTGACAAATATGTATAATACTTGAAGGACTCTTCTGGAATTTTTCTGTTTTATTTTTAATTGTTAATTATTTTTTTTCTTGATAATTGCTTGGACATTACTATGGCCTTGTTGGTCGACTCAGGATTGATGATATCCATTCTGTCTTGCTGTTTCCTAATGTAATTCTGTCTTCCTTAGTTTTGAAAATAAAAATTTATTGAAAGCAAAAAGTACTGCACAACGCCGACCACCAGATCTAAAAAGCGGTACCGGGGTGAAGTGACGGCTGCAGCTGCTTATCACCCCGGTACAACCAACCACTTCCTCAAAGCACTGTACACTGTACTGTACAGATACATTGTTTTGCGGGAAGTGGTATGCTACAGCACTTATTTCAGCTTTATTTTTATTTTTTTATTTTCTTGCACTAGAAAACACACACAGGGCTCACTTAACCCCTCCCCCGTTCCTAGTGGTTAACTCCTTCACTTCCAGTGTCATTTACAGAGGAATCTGTGCATTTAAATAGCACTGATTGCTGTATAAATGACAATGGTCCCAAAAATTGGTGAAAAATGTTGCAGTCACAATAAAAATCGCTGATCGCCGCCATTACTATTAAAATAAAAAAATAAAAAAATGAATAAAAATGCTATAAAACCATCCCCTACTTTGTAAACGCTATAACTTTTGTGCAAACCAATCAATAATAATCGCTAAGTACGATTTTTTTTTTACCAAAAATATGTAGAAGAATACCTAAACTGAGGGAAAAAAATATTTTTTTATATATTTTTTGGGGATAATTTTTATAACAAACAAAGTAAAAAATATTGATTTTTTTTTTAAAAATTGGTGCTCTTTTTTTGTTTAGAGCTCAAAAAATAAAAACCGCAAAGGTGATCAAATAAATACCACCAAAATAAAGCTCTATTTGTGGGAAAAAAAGGACGCCAATTTTGTTTGGGAGCCACGTCGCACGACCGCGCAATTGTCAGTTAAAGCGACGCAGTGCCGAATCGCAAAAAGTGCTCTGGTAAGGAAGGGGGAAAATCGTCGGGGGCTGAAGTGGTTAAATAGATGTTTGTTACTATGTTTGCTTTGTGTTGGTTAGGTAGGTACTCACCACTGCCAGAATATTGAGGGGGGCATGAAGCAGAAGCAGCTGTTCCTGTTCCCTCCACTGATGATGACATTGATCAATCTGGAAAACATGAATGTAAAGCGAAACGTAAGTCTCACATGCCGTAGTCATAAAAAATATAGTGCGCTGGAAACAACCATATAACTGCAATATATAATGATATATTTTATTTTACTCACCAGCTCTGTCTCTGGTGCTTGGCAGCGGATCTGGCACTGGCAGTGCTCACTCCAGGGGGCGGGGCATCTTCGTGAAGTAGGAGGCCATCCCTCAGCTCTGCCTCCCACTGTCTAAATAAGACATGGACAGAGGCCCGACAATCATAAAACCTGCAAATGAAAAAAAGATAGAGTATAGTTAATACACACGTTAATATTATTTTTATTTTACATGTTACTTTTCTGTGTCTGTGTCAAATAAATATATTTGTGTTACGTTCAAATCAGTTTATTGAGTAGCCTACTATACTGTGTGTGTTTTTTCACAAATATGGGGTGTGTTCTAAGAGTGATATAAAATTTGAATAATTATTACCTGTGCCTGACACCAGCGGTGGTCCTGCGAACCTTTGACACGCCATTCACAGCATCCCGCACTCGTTCCCAGGCTGCTGTCTTCTGGTTAGTAGGGACGTTCAGGTTGAATAATGTGGCCTTGTCCCTCTTAACAGCAGCCACCAGAGCAGCGTTTTCCTGGGGGGTAAACACTGGCCCCCTTGATGTCTTCTGCTGCTGCTTGCGCTTGGTTCCCTGGTGGTCGCCGGTGTCAGACATCTCATCTTCTGATGTGGGGCGGGGCATACGCCTCTTTTTTTGGCCATGCTCCCGCTCCACTCCACTTCCATGGCCATGCTCCCTTCCACTCTTCCTCTCCTCTTCACGCCTCCTCTCCCCTCTGCGCTTCCTCTCCCTGTCCCCTCTGCCCTTCCTCTCCTTGTCCCCTCTGCCCTTCCTCTCCCTGTCCCCTCTGCCCTTCCTCTCCATGTCCTCTCTACTACGCTTCCTCTTCTCTACTCTTCCCTCCTCTCTCCTCAACCCCCACTGATCCTCCTCTCACCCCCACTCCAGTCCCCTCCACTCCTGTGCTCCCCTCCACTCCTGTGCTCCCCTCCACCCCCTGACCCTCCACTCCTCTCTCCTCCACTCCTCTCCCCTCCACTCATCCGGTGCTCCCCTCCACTCATCCGGCGCTCCCCTCCACTCATCCGATCCCCTGAGTCCTCTCCACTCTCACTCACAACAACAACTTTCAAACCAACACTCTCACTTACACATCCATTCTCACTCCCAGACATTCTAATTCCACACAAATCACAAATCCAGTCCACACAAAAACAACCACAACTCCAAAAATACAATACCACTCTCTCTGCTCTCTGCTCTGCTCTCTGCTCTCTGCTCTGCTCTCTGTTCCTCCCTCACTACACTACAGTCACACGGAGTCACACGGTCTCTCTAAATTACATACAGGGGCCCGGCCTCTCAAAACTACATACAGGGGCGGAGACTATAGGCACATGTCAAAAACGAAAGTAAAAAATAAACGAGATTTCGAATAGTTACGAATAACAGCGATGTACTAGAAAAGTACGAATCCATTCGAAGCACGCAGCGCCACTGTGTCAGACCTGTAAATTTACGAATCAACGACCAAAAAGAAAAAAGTTACGAATGTACGAATCCATTCGAAGCACGTTAGACAGCGACATTGTGAGAGAGTCAGAGAGACACGTAAAATGACGAATCAGTAAACAAAAAAAAAAGTTCCGAATCCATTCGAAGCACGTTAGACAGCGCCATTGTGAGAGAGAGACACGTAAAATGACAAATCAACAAACAAAAAAAAGTAACGAATTTAAGAATCCATTCGAAGCACGTTAGGCAGCACCATTGTAAGAGACACGTAAAATGACGACTCAACAAACAAAAACAAAAAAAGTTACGAATGTACGAATCCATTGGAAGCACGTTAGACAGCGCCATTGTGAGAGAGACACGTAAAATGACAAATCAACAAACAATAAAAAGTAACGAATTTAAGAATCCATTCGAAGCACGTTAAGAATAAGCAGTGCCATTTTAAGAGACACGGAAAATTACGAATCAACAAACAAAAAAAAAAAGTTACGAATGTACGAATCCATTCGAAGCATGTTAGACAGCGCCATTGTGAGAGAGACATGTAAAATGACAAATCAACAAACAAAAAAAAAGTAACGAATTTACGAATCCATTAGAAGCACTTTAGGCATAGGCAGCGCAGTACACACACACAATAGACTGTTGTTATGTAACCTTAATACGTTTTCGGATATTATTCGTAGAGTGTCGCTATTCGTTAACCAAATTAACGATTCTTACGATTCGTACGAAATCCGTATTTCGTACGAATCCGAATTAAATTCTGTATAGGAATCACGAATTACGAATTTTTTCGAATACGAAATAAAACGGAACGAAACTAATTTTTTGACGGATCCCATGTCTACTTTTAAACAAGTTTTGCACACACTTTTCGCATTTTCAAATAATGAGTCACGATTTCATGAACAATTGACTTAATAATTAACATTTCCTCTGCAAACATTCTGATAGCGAGTCATGGTGGAAAACAGACTTCACTGTATCCACATTTTGTTCCATTTTTGACAAAGTATTCGGCCCCCTTGAACTTTTCAACCTTTTGCCACATTTCAGGCTTCAAATCATAAAGATATAAAATTTTAATTTTTTGTGAAGAATCACCAACAAGTGGGACACAATTGTGAAGTGGAACGAAATCTATTGGATATTTTAAACTTTTTTAGCAAATAAAGCAAAAAAAAATTGTGAAGTGGAACGAAATCTATTGGATATTTTAAACTTTTTTAGTGGTGCGTGCAAAATTATTCGGCCCCTTTACTTTCAGTGCAGCAAACTCACTCCAGAAGTTCAGCGAGGATCTCTGAATGATCCAATGTTGTCCTAAATGACTGATGGTGATAAATAGAATCCACCTGTGTGTAATCCACCTGTCAAGTCTCTGTATAAATGCACCTGCTCTGTGATAGTCTCAGGGTTCTGTTGAAAGCGCAGAGAGCATCATGAAGACCAAGGAACACACCAGGCAGGTCCGTAATACTGTTGTGGAGAAGTTTAAAGCCGGATTTGGATACAAAAAGATTTCCCAAGCTTTAAACATCCCAAGGAGCACTGTGCAAGCGATCATTTTGAAATGGAAGGAGTATCAGACCACTGCAAATCTACCAAGACCTGGCTGTCCCTCTAAACTTTCAGCTCAGACAAGGAGAAGACTGATCAGAGATGCAGCCAAGAGGCCCATGATCACTCTGGATGAACTGCAGAGAACTACAGCTGAGGTGGGAGAGTCTGTCCATAGGACAACAATCAGTCGTACACTGCACAAATCTGGCCTTTATGGAAGAGTGGCAAGAAGAAAGCCATTTCTCAAAGATATCCATAAAAAGTTTTGTCTAAAGTTTGCCACAAGCCACCTGGGAGACACATCAAACATGTGGAAGAAGGTGCTCTGGTCCGATGAAACCAAAATCGAACTTTTTGGCCACAATGCAAAACGATATGTTTGGCGTAAAAGCAACACAGCTCATCACCCTCAACACACCATCCCCACTGTCAAACATGGTGGTGGCAGCATCATGGTTTGGGCCTGCTTTTCTTCAGCAGGGACAGGGAAGATGGTTAAAATTGAGGGGAAGATGGATGCAGCCAAATACAGGACCATTCTGGGTGAAAACCTGTTGGAGTCTGCAAAAGACCTGAAACTGGGACGGAGATTTATCTTCCAACAAGACAATGATCCCAAACATACAGCAAAATCTACAAAGGAATGGTTCACAAATAAACGTATCCAGGTGTTAGAATGGCCAAGTCAATGTCCAGACCTGAATCCAATCGAGAATCTGTGGAAAGAGCTGAAAACTGCTGTTCACAAACGCTCTCCATCCAACCTCACTGAGCTTGAGCTGTTTTGCAAGGAAGAATGGGCAAGAATTTCAGTCTCTCGATGTGCAAAACTGATAGAGACATACCCCAAGCGACTTGCAGCTGTAATCGCAGCAAAAGGTGGCTCTACAAAGTATTAACGCAAGGGGGCCGAATAATTTTGCACGCCCCACTTTTCATTTTTTTATTAGTTAAAAAAGTTTCAAAAATCCAATAGATTTCGTTCCACTTCACAATTGTGTCCCACTTGTTGGTGATTCTTCACAAAAAATTAAAATTTTATATCTTTATGTTTGAAGCCTGAAATGTGGCAAAAGGTTGAAAAGTTCAAGGGGGCCAAATACTTTCGCAAGGCACTGTATGTGATTTAGGTCCAGTTAATAGCACAGTCCGGTGTAAAGAACAAAAAGTCAGTTTGTACCCAGATAGGGGTTCCAATAGTGGTATGGGGAAAAGGGAGAGGGGAAGCGCCAGTGCTGGGGATTAGCCTAGCTGTGTGTCTGTAGCAACAGTCCCACCTCTCAGATGTTACATGTATACTTGCTTTTCAGGTATACCTTTGTGAGAAAAATACCTTAAATATTAAGGTCTGGAAAAGATCACCTTCCAGTGAAGTGAATGTGCAAATCATCAATTTCCAAGTACAATTGCAATCTATATTTGGTGCTTTGTTTGTAATATTACCCCTCCGCTTCTTGGAAATATGTTTCTTGGGGGTCAGGAGACAAGGTGTAGTCCTGTCTGCCAGTTCTCTTGGGACCAGGCATAAGCATCACCTCTGCAGCTTACTTCTTTTCCCAGGTCACTTGATTGACAGTTGAGATGGGAGAGAGGAGAAGGGCCCTTCGGGCCATCAGCTGCCAGAAATCAGCCCCACTCACCAGAAACTGTAAGAAAAATGTGTGTGGTCTCTATGATTGAGTGTAAACATGAAAAATCTGTAAACTTGTACCATCATCCAGGAATCTTTGAAATAGAGGGGTGGGAACCTGGTCCCCAACCAGGTCACCACAAAGGAATTGTGGGCAATGTTGGACTATCACGGTACGGTGAGACAGTAAAATATAGATGAGTAACGAGTATATAGTAAAAGATATAAATAAAATCATTTTATTAATACAAAAGTAATAATTTATTTGCAAATAAAAACATAGCAAGAGTTCATATATGTCACCAAAACAGTTAACCCCGGATTGGGGTGAGTCACAGTGGGACAATTCACAGAAAACAATTCGACTAGTTTCGCGGACAATAGTCGCTTCATCAGGAAAGTATCTGTGGAATGATTAACAAATAATCAAAAAACAATATACAGTAAATGATGATGATATAACATGACATTTGAACTAAGTAAATGGTGCATAAGGGGGAGGGAAAAAGAGCAAAACTGCTTACCCTTGCCCCGACAGACCCCGATCGCATAGCCACCAAAATGGGGTTCTCCCATTTACAGAACATGATGGACCATATTCTAAAAAGATAAATTAACATAATAGGTAGATGTAGTATGGACCTTCAAGGGTATACAAGAATGGGCCAGTGAGAAGTGGTAGATTAGTGGATGGTCAAGTAAAACAAAGTAAAACCAAAAAGGTGAAATTGGGATAATTGACAAACCCTTGAAAAGGTGAACAGTGAAATACAAGCAGTGAGTGAATTGAAAAACCACTGAAATGAAAAGAATGGTGTAGGGAGATTAGAATAGTGAAAATTAGAGCAATGAGGAAAAATAAAGATGGGGGGGGGAG
This sequence comes from Lithobates sylvaticus, assembly GCA_028564925.1. Lineage (NCBI taxonomy): Eukaryota > Metazoa > Chordata > Amphibia > Anura > Ranidae > Lithobates > Lithobates sylvaticus. Next base: position 205,579,292 of record CM053028.1, read on the forward strand.
GCAAATGTGAAGGGGGGGGGGAGGGGATGAAGGACACGGTGCAGGAGAGGAAACATAAAGTGTAAGGGAGGAGGGGGGAATGGAGTGACGAAAAGTGAGGAGAAGGTCAAATTAAATGTCATGAAGATCCTGCCAGTAACCAGCGTCTCAGCATCCCTGGTACCTGTCGCGGGCACCATTGCGCATGCGCGAGTGCGAGAGCGCCAGCGCGCGTGGGGGGACGAGTGCGCCCCCATTGGCGCCAATGAGGCTATTTAAATCCGTCTGTCAAATACGGTCCCCGCTGTCTGCTCTATAGCGTTCTGTGCCTGAAACCTGATCTGAAGTTGTTACCAGTGTTTGACCCGGCTACCCTTTGACCTCCTGCTTTCTGCCTGCACCCGACCTTGGCTTGTCTGTGACCTCTCTCCTGTCTGACCCACCTGTACCGCGTTGCCAGCCTGATACCCGACCCGGCCTGCCTGACCATCCAACCTGCCTGTTTACCTGTCTGCTTACAGTTCCAGTTTGCCTGTTGTTCCAGTCTGCTTACAGTTCCAGTCTGCCTGTTGTTCCAGTCTGCTTAAAGTTCCAGTCTGCCTGTTGTTCCAGTCTGCTACAGTTCCAGTCTGCCTGTTTTTCCAGTCTGCTTACTGTTCCAGTCTGCCTACAGTTCCAGTCTGCTTACAGTTCCTGTCTGCCTGCTGTTCCAGTCTGCCTACAGTTCCAGTCTGCCTACAGTTCCAGTCTGCCTGTTGTTCCAGTCTGCTTACAGTTCCAGCCTGCCTGTTGTTCCAGTCTGCTTACAGTTCCAGTCTGCCTACAGTTCCAGTCTGCCTGTTGTTCCAGTCTGCTTACAGTTCCAGTCTGCCTGTTGTTCCAGTCTGCTACAGTTCCAGTCTGCCTGTTGTTCCAGTCTGCCTACAGTTCCAGTCTGCCTACAGTTCCAGTCTGCCTGTTGTTCCAGTCTGCTACAGTTCCAGTCTGCCTGTTGTTCCAGTCTGCCTACAGTTCCAGTCTGCCTGTTGTTCCAGCCTGCCTACAGTTCCAGCCTGCCTGTTGTTTTCAACCTACCTTATCTGCAGTCCTGATCCGGACCACCCTACTTACCTTGCCCGCTGAGCTGATCCAGGGATCTCTCGCTACCGGTCTTGCTAGTCCTGCCAGGCACCCGTGCCCCTCCTGACTCCTGGTCCCCCTGTCACCTTACCAGGGGACCTTGCGTGGGAGCCGCAAGGGAGGCCCTCCTCTGCTAACCAGACTCATCGCCACCAGGGGCGTGACAGTAGCAGACAGCCATGTCTGAGTCTGAGCAGGGAGTCTCCCCCATGGAAGAACTGTGCCAGCACATGGCGGGACTGACCGAGGCGGTGAAAAATCTCCAGCAGGGATACACCCGGTTGGAAGAACGGGTGTTAGTCCTATCTAACCCGGTCGGCCCCTTGGGACCTTCACTTCCACCAGCACCCCCACCCGGGGCAGGATCGGCCCCGACGGTGGTAATGCTTCCCCCAGAGCCACGGGTCCCAACCCCTGAGAAGTTCTCCGGGGCCCGTAACCATTTCCGGGACTTCCGCAATTCTTGTGAATTATTCTTCGCATAACAACCACGGACCTTCTCCCTGGAAGCCACCAAGGTGGGCTTCGTGATCTCCTTGCTCTCTGGGGACCCACGGACCTGGGCTCATCGCTTAATGGAACAGAAGGACCCTGCATTGGCCAGCCTCGCTTCCTTCTTCGATGCCATGGCCCAACTCTACGAGGACCCCCAACTCTCAGTGACCGCAGACACCACTCTGCGCACCCTCCAACAAGGGCAGAGGCCCGTGGAGGACTATGTAGTTGACTTTAGGCGTTGGGGTGCGGACACACAGTGGAATGACGTGGCCCTCCGTCATCAGTTTCGCTTAGGACTCTCCGATGCCCTGAAGGACGGACTTGCCAGGGTTGGGGTGCCTCAAACCTTGGACACCTTGGTCAATTTGGCCATTCAGATTGACCGGCGTCTGAGAGAACGCAGGGATAAACGAGCTTCCAGTTTCTCCCGTCCTACCTGGATGCTCCCCAAGGTCCCAAGCCATTTGCATCCTGTACCTGCTCACCGGCCTGTACCTCGCTCTGACCCATCTGAGCCCATGCAGCTGGGGCTCCTGAGGCCTTCCTTAACCCCGGAGGAGCGTCAACGACGCCGGACCAATAATTTGTGCCTCTACTGTGGGGAACCTGGGCACTATGTGAGAAATTGCCCAGCCAAGGCCCGTAAGTGCCCCCTCATGCCTACCAACCTTCTGGGCCCATTAACCCAGATTTCCTCTCACCTTGCTCTCTCTGTCTCCTTCCAGCTCCCGGGAAAAACCTTCCAGGCACCCGCCATCATTGATTCTGGGGCATGCAGCTGTTTCATGGACTCTTCATTTGCTGCTCAACATCAGATCCCTCTCCAGCCCAAAGTCCATGGATTATCGGTTTACCTGGCTGACGGTTCCTCCATCCGGTCAGGCCCGGTGACACAGGAGGCCACCCCATTGCCCATGACCATCTCTGATGGCCACCAGGAATTACTTTGCCTAGACATCATCTCCTCCCCATTGTCCCCAGTAATACTGGGTATGCCGTGGCTGAAGGCCCACAATCCAGCCATTGACTGGGCCACTGGGATGATTTCCTTCTCTTCCCCTTACTGTAAGAGGTCTTGTGGGTCTCCTAACCATTCCTGAGTTGCTACTCTGCTAAGCCTGGACTCTGAGGTGGACCTCCGTCAGGCCATTCCCACGAATACCTGGATGTATTTAGTAAACAGGCGGCAGAGGTGCTCCCACCTCATAGGGCTTATGATTGCCCCATTGAACTATTTCCTGGGGCTGAGATTCCCTTCGGGAGGGTCTTCCCTTTGACAGAGGTGGAGCAAGGTAAACTCAAGGAATACATTGAGGAGAATCTAAGGAAGGGCTTCATCCGCCCGTCTACCTCTCCAGCAGGCGCCAGTATATTTTTTGTGGAAAAGAAAGACCATACTCTCCGGCCCTGCGCAGATTACAGAGAACTCAACAATATCACGGTTAAAAACCGTTACCCTCTCCCATTGGTCCCAGAGATATTTCAGAGACTAGGTACGGCCGTCATCTTCACTAAACTCGACCTCCGGGGGGCCTATAACCTGGTTCACATAAAAGATGGAGATGAGTGGAAGACGGCCTTCCGGACACGTTATGGGCACTACGAGTATCTCGTAATGCCCTTTGGCCTATGCAATGCCCCTGCCACATTTCAATACTTTATAAATGATGTACTCCGGGACTTCCTGGACTTGTTTGCTGTCGTGTATTTGGATGACATTTTGATCTTTTCTCCCTCCTTAGAGTCCCACCGCAGGCATGTCAAAGAGGTCCTGGGCCGGCTCCAAATCCATGGTCTATACGCCAAGGCGGACAAATGTCAATTTGAACGAGAGAGCATTCCCTTCCTTGGGCTGATTATCTCTAGCACAGGCATCAAGATGGATCCCCAGAAGATCTCCGCCATCCTAGAGTGGCCTACCCCTGCGGACAAAAAGGGCATCCAGCGGTTCATTGGCTTCACCAACTTTTACCGCAAATTTATTAAAGGGTTCTCAGCCATTGTGGCACCCATCACCCAGCTGACCAGACAAGGAACCCGTTTCCGGTGGTCTTCCGAGGCCCAAGAGGCCTTTGAAGCCCTAAAGGCTTTATTCACCTCAGCACCTATTCTCAGGCATCCGGATTCCTCTCTTCCCTTCACCCTGGAGGTAGACGCCTCCGAAATTGCGGTAGGAGCCATACTGTCTCAGAGGCAAGGGGACAAGTCCCTGTTGCACCCAGTCGCCTTTTTCTCCCGCAAACTGTCCACGGCTGAGAGGAATTATGATGTTGGAGACCGGGAGCTATTGGCGATTAAGGCTGCCCTGGAAGAATGGCGTTACCTCCTGGAAGGGGCCTCTCACCCCATTCTAATATTCACCGATCACAAGAACTTGGAGTATTTGAAAACAGCAAAAAGGTTAAAACCCAGACAAGCCAGGTGGGCACTCTTCTTTTCCCGCTTCACCTTCCATGTGACATATCGGCCCGGATCCAAGAATGTCAAACCCGACGCCCTATCCAGGATGTACCACAAACACAAGGAGGAATCCTCCCCAGATACCATTCTGGCCCCCGGAAATTTCCTCCTGCTCCAAGAAGACCTACTGTCCCAGTTTAAACGTGCCTCAGCAGGGCAAAAACCCGCTTCCGAAACCAACCTGCAGGCGAAGGACGGCCTATTCTGGTACTACGGGTGCCAGTCATGGAGCTGTGCCATGATCACGCGTTGGCCGGACACTTCGGTGTCGCCAAAACCACCGACTTGGTACAACGTACCTTTTGGTGGGCTCAATTACGGGCCAATTGCAAGAGGTTTGTGGACACATGCTCCACCTGCATCCGGAATAAGAACCCCAAAACCAGGGCTTGGGGCCTCCTCAAGCCCCTGTCCGTCCCGGACCGCCCATGGAGAATGATATCCCTGGACTTTATTGTGGAGTTGCCCCCGGCAGAGGACCACACGACGATCTTCGTGATTGTCGATCGCCTATCCAAAATGGCACATTTCATCCCCATGAAGGGTACCCCCTCAGCCCCGGAGACGGCACGGGTCTTCATCAGAGAAATCGTCCGACTTCACGGGGTGCCGGCTAGTATAGTCTCAGATCGAGGGGTGCAGTTCACCTCTCGATTCTGGAGGTCTCTTTGCCAGGCACTGGACATCGAACTTGCCCTCTCGTCTGCCTACCACCCTCAGTCCAATGGGCAGACGGAGCGGACTAATCAGACCCTGGAGCAGTACCTGCGCTGCTTCTCTTCCTTTGCCCAGGATGACTAGATCTCCCTTCTACCCCTGGCCGAGTTTGCCTACAATAATGCCACCCATTCTGCCACCAAACAGACTCCCTTCTTTGCGAATTACGGGTTTCACCCTGCATTCCTGCCCAACTCCCTCCCCGACTGCACTGTACCAGCGGTCCAAGAACGGATCAATTTCTTTTCAACCAACAACCAACTTCTCCAGGAAACCATCACTAGGACCCAGGAGTACAACAAGACCACCTTTGACAAGAAGAGACGGGGGGAACTGGTACTTGCCCCAGGTGAGCTAGTGTGGCTATCCACCACCAATTTGAAGCTGGCCTGTCCATCATGGAAACTGGGCCCCAAATTCCTGGGCCCCTTCCCGGTTAAAAGAAGGATTAACGAGGTAGCTTACGAATTGGAACTTCCAGACTCACTGAGGGTTCATCCGGTGTTCCATGTATCCTTGCTGAAACCCTCCGCTGCCAATCCATTTCCCAATAGGAAGGCCGTCCCTCCTGACCCAGTCTTAGTGGACGGAGAAGAAGAGTTTGAGGTGGAAGCCATCCTCAACTTCAGAAGAAGGCAGAACCAAAACCAGTTCTTAATTAAGTGGAAGGGGTATGGCCCTGAAGAGAACTCCTGGGAGCCCGAGGCGAACATCCACGCTAAGAGTCTGGTTCAATCCTTTAAGAGGGCCCATCCTGAGAAATTTGCCCGGAAGGGCATCCGGAGGCTGCCCCTTAGAGGGGGGCAATGTCATGAAGATCCTGCCAGTAACCAGCGTCTCAGCATCCCTGGTACCCGACAGCGGGTGCCATTGCGCTTGCGCGAGCGCGCGCGTGCGTGCACGCGCTCGCAGACGAGAGCGCGCGTGCGCGGACGAGTGCGCGCCCCCATTGGCGCCAATGAGGCTATTTAAATCCGTCTGTCACAGACGGTCCCCGCTGTCTGCTCTATAGCGTTCTGTGCCTGAAACCTGATCTGAAGTTTGTTACTAGTGTTTGACCCGGCTACCCTTTGACCTCCTGCTTTCTGCCTGCACCCGACCTTGGCTTGTCTGTGACCTCTCTCCTGTCTGACCCATCTGTACCGCGTTGCCAGCCTGATACCCGACCCGGCCTGCCTGACCATCCAACCTGCCTGCTGTCTCCAGTCTGCCTATTATTCCAGTTTGCTTACAGTTCCAGTCTGCCGGTTGTTCCAGTCTGCTTACAGTTCCAGTCTGCCGGTTGTTCCAGTCTGCTTACAGTTCCAGTCTGCCTGTTGTTCCAGTCTGCCTACAGTTCCAGTATGCCTGTTGTTCCAGTCTGCTTACAGTTCCAGTCTGCCTGTTGTTCCAGTCTGCTTACAGTTCCAGTCTGCCTACAGTTCCAGTCTGCCTACAGTTCCAGTCTGCCTACAGTTCCAGTCTGCCTGTTGTTCCAGTCTGCTACAGTTCCAGTCTGCCTGTTTTCCGGTCTGCCTACAGTTCCAGTCTGCCTGTTGTTCCAGTCTGCTTACAGTTCCAGTCTGCCTACAGTTCCAGCCTGCCTACAGTTCCAGCCTGCCTGTTGTTTTCAACCTACCTTATCTGCAGTCCTGATCCGGACCACCCTACTTACCTTGCCCGCTGAGCTGATCCAGGGATCTCTCGCTACCGGTCTTGCTAGTCCTGCCAGGCACCCGTGCCCCTCCTGACTCCTGGTCCCTCTGTCACCTTACCAGGTTACCTCGAGTGGGAGCCGCAAGGGAGGCCCTCCTCTGCTAACCAGACTCATCGTCACCAGGGGCGTGACAGGGAAAAGGCCAACCTCCCCACCCGG
>CM053028.1:205586383-205616219 GCA_028564925.1 Lithobates sylvaticus
GGTGCTAAACTTACTAGCTTTTTGGTAGAAGTTTGTCTGATGGAGACCCCCCTCTAGTATCCACTGGAGCACATGTGTGGAAAAGCATAATAAAAAGGGGGTTTGGGTGTCCCAGCACTAGTGCTCTAGAGTCCAGATGGGTAAACAGCTACTGGGTGACCTCTCCTTTACATTGAATAAATTGGCTTTACATTCTCGATGACATCTCTAGTGAGTACAAACTTCCTTTCCCCCAAAAAAACACCAAACATCGTATTATAAGTGGCCGAACGATCGAGGTTGAGTACGATCGAATGGACACACACACGAACATGACAGTGGCAGAAAGATCGAGGTTGAGTACGATCGAATGCACAGACGAACATGAAAGTGGCCATTTTCTAATGTACAACTTTGTACATTACAAAGTTGTTCAGTTTCCCCCAAAAAAACACCAAACATCGTATTATAAGTGGCCGAACGATCGAGGTTGAGTACGATCGAATGGACACACACACGAACATGACAGTGGCAGAAAGATCGAGGTTGAGTACGATCGAATGCACAGACGAACATGAAAGTGGCCATTTTCTAATGTACAACTTTGTAAAAATACAAACACATGGAGCAGTATGCAAGCCAAAAATCAAACACAAAACACAACTACTTACTTTTTTGAAGAACTCGCTGGATCTTTCTGTACTGATCGGGCTCCCTCAGTTTCAGGTCTGACCAGCATTTCCTCAGTTTCCCCCAAAAAAACACCAAACATCGTATTATAAGTGGCCGAACGATCGAGGTTGAGTACGATCGAATGGACACACACACGAACATGACAGTGGCAGAAAGATCGAGGTTGAGTACGATCGAATGCACAGACGAACATGAAAGTGGCCATTTTCTAATGTACAACTTTGTAAAAATACAAACACATGGAGCAGTATGCAAGCCAAAAATCAAACACAAAACACAACTACTTACTTTTTTGAAGAACTCGCTGGATCTTTCTGTACTGATCGGGCTCCCTCAGTTTCAGGTCTGACCAGCATTTCCTCAGTTGCTCCTTGGATCGTTCTACCCCAAAATGATTGTACAGCCTTCTCACAACTTTAGACATGATCTTGGCCTTGCGGACATTGGGGTTGAGGTAAGGCCCATACTTCCCATCATAGTCGCTCCTCTTTAATATGTCCACCATCTCTCCAAATGACATATTGGAGGCCTTGAATTTCAGCCGCCGGGATCGGGACGTTTCTGCCTCCAGCCTTTCCTCGTCCTCCTCCTCGTTGCTGCAATATTTCGGGCGCACCTGCTGTGTCCCCGCCATGTGCTCTCCCCACTGCGCCGTAAAGAGAAGGGGTGACGAGAAAGATCGTCAGGGGCGGGCGGAGTCTGACGCATGCGCACTGTATATAAAACGTCACACGCCTGTGTCGTAGCCACGATCTGTGAGACGAGGGGAGAGAAAGCTCACACACGAGACGATCGCTATAACGAAGGTACAATTTGACGTTGGTATATAACTAGCCTAGACTGATTAGACCTTGAGGCTTCTTTATGGAGAAGATTAGGAGAGTTTTGCCTGACATTATTTATAGTGTTTTGTGTGGTGTTTTTGCAGAGATTATGCAGGGATTCAACGACGTTAGTTTTCTCCCCCTGTTCATTGATAAATACAGGGAAATTCCCCTTTTATGGCAGGGCAAACACCCCTATTACAGCCACAAACCAAAGAGGTACGCAGCCATGCTGAAACTTTTGGAATTTGTAAAGCCAACGTTCCCCGCGGCAACTGTTCGTAAGTTAAGACAGAAAATTGGCAGCCTGAGGAGTGCGTATATCAGGGAGCGCAAGAAGGTCCTGAAGTCCCAAGAATCTGGAGCTGCAGCAGATCAGGTCTATGTCCCCAAGCTCTGGTACTATGACAGGCTCCATTTTCTCAAAGACCAGACTGATGTCACGGAGTCACTCTCGCCTCCTCCTTCCACGCTTCCTTGCACGCAGGCCACCCCTGATGAGGCTTCCGAGGAGCAACCTGGGCCTTCCAGTCTGGAAGAGGTGGAGGAGCCCAGCTTGAGCCAGGTATAGTAGTTTTGGAACCATTTTTGTGAAAAATAAATGATGTTCAGTTAATTCAGGATCCCCAATTGCTTAGTTCCTAACGTGTTTGACATATCAACTGACAGTAGTGTTGTAGACATTTGGGGCCAGAATATAAACTGCAGGGCTGAGAATTGTATGGTTTTCTATTTGTAACCATTTTGCAACAGTCACTAGATGAAAATTGTGTGTGTTTGATGAACAAATTACTGAAACTATGTCCCTTTTTCATACACAGGAAGACCTCAGCCAGGAGGAGGCTGTGGAATGTGGCAGTCAGGAGGAGGAAGGGGTTAGTGGCAGCCAAGAGGTGGGTAGTGGCAGCCAAGAGGGGGGTAGGCCTAGGAGCCTGACTGACTCCCAAGTCCCTCCCCTCCGCCTTCCCTACAAAAGGGCGAGAAGGGGGGGTGAGGCGGGAGAGTCAGCGCTCCGGATGATCAGAGAGGCTTCAGCCTCCCTACATGCCACACCCACCGACGAGGAGACCTTTGGCTCCGTGGTTGTCACGAAAATGATGGGTATGGAGGTGGGGCAACGCAGCATGTGTGAGGATGTCATCCTCAAAGTCCTAAATAAGGGGATGGCTGGGGGGATGACCCCACTCACACATGTTTGCGAAAGTCACCTTGCTCCGCCTCCTCCTTCTGCCACCCCACCAGCACCACAGCCACAGCGTGCAAGGAAGCGTGGAAGGAAGACCTGAGAGTGACGACCTGGATTCAGTCTGGTCTGACAGAAGATGGAGCCTCTCGTAGTACCAGAGCCTGGGGACCTAGATGGCATCTGCTGCAGTTCCGGAAGTTTTGGACTTTAGGACCAGATAGCACTCCCCTTAAGATACGTACTCCTCAGGCCCCCAATTTTAGACGCTTCAAAAATGATGTTTGCCGTGGGGGTCCAAGGCTTTGCAAATTCCCCAAGTTTCTCCATCGCTGCGTTCCTCTTTGGTTTGTTGCTGAGACCTAAATAAAGGTATTTTTGATTTGAAATAATCATTGCCTATGTGTTTTACTTTTCTACAATGACAGTTTATTTGTGAGTAGGCAGGTACATTTCACTAATCATAAAGTATAATTAACAAGGGGCACAACAACAAACAAACTCCTAGTAAATTTAAGCAACAAATAGAAATGTTAATAATGTTGTTTTGCTAAGTTGAGACACACAACCCCCCTCCAAAAAAAAAAAAAAATCCTTAAAATATGTATTCCAAACAAAATACAAAAATGAGAAATCATCCAAAAAATAGAACAAAGATTGTTTTACGATCTGAGGAAAAATAAACATCTAGTCTAGAAATCCTGAAAACTAATAAAGAACTAAGTTTGGGAGAAGTGCGGGTGAATAGGAGCAGCTAAAACATGTCATTCTTCTTGCATTGTAAAGAAAAAAAGAATGCGCTGCATTAAAGACATTTTAACATTGCAGCGTGACGAATGTGCTGTGTCGATTAGGAAAGGTAGTTTTACCTGACCGAGCGCTTCTGTCACAGAATTTCTTCTGAGCATGCGTAGCACTTTGTCCGTCGGACTACGCTACACACGATCGGATTTGGTGTGATCGGACTTTGTTGTCGGAAAATCTATCCAGCAGGAGATAGAACTTTGTCCGTCGGACAATCCGAGGTAAACTGTCCGATGGTGCCTACACACGGTCGGAATTTCCGACAACATTGTCCGATAGGACAGAATCCATCGGAAAATCCGACCGTGTGTATGGGGCTTTAGAACACACCCCATATTTGTGAAAAAACACACACAGTATAGTAGGCTACTCAATAAACTGATTTGAACGTAACATAAATATATTTATTTGACACAGACACAGAAAAGTAACATGTAAAATAAAAATAATATTAACGTGTATTAACTATACTCTATCTTTTTTTCATTTGCAGGTTTTATGATTGTCGGGCCTCTGTCCATAAAAAGATTGAGAAGCAGGCCACAGGAGGAGGAAAGACTGTCTTATTTAGACAGTGGGAGGCAGAGCTGAGGGATGGCCTCCTACTTCACGAAGATGCCCCGCCCCCTGGAGTGAGCACTGCCAGTGCCAGATCTGCCGCCAAGCACCAGAGACTGAGAGCTGGTGAGTAAAATAAAATATATCATTATATATTGCAGTTATATGGTTGTTGTTTCCAGCTCACTATATTTTTTATGACTACGGCATGTGAGACTTACGTTTTGCTTTACATTCATGTTTTCCAGATCGATCAATGTCATCATCAGTGAAGGGAACAGGAACAGCTGCTTCTGCTTCATGCCCCCCTCAATATTCTGGCAGTGGTGAGTACCTACCTAACCAACACAAAGCAAACATAATAACAAACATCTATTTAACCACTTCAGCCCCCGACGATTTTCCCCCCTTCCTTACCAGAGCACTTTTTGCGATTCGGCACTGCGTCGCTTTAACTGACAATTGCGCGGTCGTGCGACGTGGATCCCAAACAAAATTGGCGTCCTTTTTTCCCACAAATAGAGCTTTATTTTGGTGGTATTTATTTGAACACCTTTGCGGTTTTTATTTTTTGTGCTCTAAACAAAAAAAGAGCACCAATTTAAAAAAAAAAATCAATATTTTTTACTTTGTTTGTTATAAAAATTATCCCCAAAAAATATATAAAAAAATATTTTTTTCCCTCAGTTTAGGCCGATACGTATTCTTCTACATATTTTTTGTAAAAAAAAAAATCGTACTTAGCGATTATTATTGATTGGTTTGCACAAAAGTTATAGCGTTTACAAAGTAGGGGATGGTTTTATAGCATTTTTATTCATTTTTTATTTTATTTTAATAGTAATGGCGGTGATCAGCGATTTTTATTGTGACTGCAACATTTTTCACACATTTTTGGGACCATTGTCACTTATACAGCAATCAGTGCTATTTAAATGCACAGATTCCTCTGTAAATTACACTGGAAGTGAAGGAGTTAACCACTAGGAAAGGGGGAGGGGGTAAGTGAGCCCTGTGTGTGTTTTCTAACTGTCTGGGGGCGTGGCTTGGCATGTGACGTCACTGATCGTCTTTCCCTATGACAGTGTCACTAGGAAGCACGGGGAGAGGTTTGTTTACACTTACCTCTCCCTGTTCTTCAGCTCTGTGACCCGATCACGGGACACCAGCGGCAATCGGGTCCGCTGGTCCCATGGCCGCGGTCACGGAGCTCAGGACCGGGTCACGAGCGCGCTGCCAGCGGCGTGCGCGCGACCCACGGCCGGGCTGTTAAAGGACAACGTACCTGTACATTAATGTGCCCAGCCCTGCCAGTCTGCCGACGTATATGTGCAGGAGGCGGTCCTTAAGCGGTTAATGTGAATGTGATATGCCAGGGAACTGAGGAATGTAAGAATGGGATTGAGAAATAAAAGAGGAGGGACTGTCAAAGCACAATAGCATTAGCAATGATTTGTCCTCTTATCTGGGACTTGCTAGGATCCTTTTTTGTTATGAAGTCAGATTTACGACATCTGGCTTCTGCTGTGCTGACGAAGCTGGGTGACAATCCTCTGCCGTCCATTCTCTGGCTGAGAGATTAGCTGATTGTTTTCAGCCAACACCATTACCAAATACCTGGCACACAGTGCAAGAAAATAAAAAAATAAAAATAAAGCTGAAATAAGTGCTGTAGCATACCACTTCCCGCAAAACAATGTATCTGTACAGTACAGTGTACAGTGCTTTGAGGAAGTGGTTGGTTGTACCGGGGTGATAAGCAGCTGCAGCCGTTACCCCGGTACCACTTTTTAGATCTGGTGGTCGGCATTGTTATGATAACAACCAAAGCGGCTCAGAAGCTGCTCAGCTGTCATCATAAGGAGTGGGTGAGGACACGACAAGCCCCCCGCCCGCCGCCTTCCACCGCTTCGCATGGGTCTCCAGTAAGGATGAGCCCGGTGTTCGATTCGAACCCATGTTCGAATCGAGCACCGGGTGTTCGCTCGCTCGGCGAGCCCAGAACTATTGGGACCGCTCGCATCAAATTCGTGTGATGCGAGCGGCCCCGCAATGCATTGCGGCCCGCGCAGTGCAATGCTGGCTGATGATTGGCCAAGCATGCACTGTGACCCCGCATGCTTGGCCAATCACAGCGCCGGCAGCGAGGAGAGCCATAATTGGCTACAGGCAGGATGCCTGTAGCCAATTATAGCTCAGGGGCTTTAATACACGCCCCACGGTATAAGAGGCCGCCGCTGCGGCGGCCTCGCATATTATGTTTCACTCACAGTGTCAGCGTGTCAGTGTGCTGCTGACTGCTGACAACAATATGTTCTTTATTTCTGGGGATATGTGTGTGCATGCTGTTAGAACAGCATTGCAGTATCACATCTGGGGGGTGTCTATAGGTAGCCTGTGAAGGAGGGCAGGTTTCCTGTGCTTAGAACTTTCCCTGCAAAAAAGTGTCATTTTTGCAGGAAGAAAGCTATTTAAATCACTCGCGGCTAATGAATTGATGGCTCCTGTAACACAGAGAGCTGTCATTCATTAATAAAAAAAAAAAAAAAAAAAGCGTAGGGGTCCCCCCAAATTCAATAACCCGGCCCTTCAGGTCTGGGATTGATATTAAGGGGGATCCCAGCCAAAAAAAAAAAAAAAAAAATGGCGTAGGGTCCCCCTCAAAATCCATACCAGACCCTTGAGGTCTGGTATGGATTTTAAGGGGAACCCTAGCCAAAAAAAATGGCGTGGGGTCCCCTCAAAATCCATACCAGACCCTTATCCGAGCACGCAACCTGGCAGGCCGCAGGAAAAGAGGGGGGGACGAGAGCGGCCCCCCCTCTCGCCTGAACCGTACCAGGCCACATGCCCTCAACATTGGGAGGATGCTTTGGGGGTCTAAGACCCCAAAAGCACCTTGTCCCCATGTTGATTAGGACAAGGGCCTCTTCCCCACAACCCTGGCCGGTGGTTGTGGGGGTCTGCGGGCGGGGGGCTTATCGGAATCTGGAAGCCCCCTTTAACAAGGGGACCCCCAGATCCCGGCCCCCCCCCTGTGTGAAATGGTAAGGGGGTACAAAAGTACCCCTACCATTTCACCAAAAAAGTGGCAAAAATGGTAAAAAGGACAGGAGACAGTCTTTGACAATTCCTTTATTAAAATCTTCTTTCTTCTTTCTTCATCCTTCGGTTTCTTCATCTTCTCCTTCCTTCATCTTCTTCCATCTTCTTCTTCCATTTTCTTCTTCCTCCGATCCGCTTCTTCTTGCGCTGGTCTTCTCGTCCTTCTCGTCCGGCATCTTCTTCCGTCGGCGTCGGCGTCGGTGTCTCTGTCTCTTCTTGGGCCGCTCCGCGCAATGGGAGGCTCCCGCTGTGTGAGGCTCCGCTCCGTCTGACAGGTCTTTTATAATGGAGGGCACCTGGTGACCCCGCCCCCTCTGACGCACAGGGACGTCATGGGGAATTCCATGATGGCTTTCCCCATGATGTCAGAGGGGGGCGGGGTCACCAGGTGCCCTCCGTTTTAAAAGACCTGTCAGATGGAGCGGAGCCTCACACAGCGGGAGCCTCCCATTGCGCGGAGCGGCCCAAGAAGACACCGACACCGACGCCGACGCCGACGGAAGAAGATGCCGGACGAGAAGGACGAGAAGACCAGCGCAAGAAGAAGCGGATCGGAGGAAGAAGAAAATGGAAGAAGAAGATGGAAGAAGATGAAGGAAGGAGAAGATGAAGAATCCGAAGGATGAAGAAAGAAGAAAGAAGATTTTAATAAAGGAATTGTCAAAGACTGTCTCCTGTCCTTTTTACCATTTTTGCCACTTTTTTGGTGAAATGGTAGGGGTACTTTTGTACCCCCTTACCATTTCACACAGGGGGGGGGCCGGGATCTGGGGGTCCCCTTGTTAAAGGGGGCTTCCAGATTCCGATAAGCCCCCCGCCCGCAGACCCCCACAACCACCGGCCAGGGTTGTGGGGAAGAGGCCCTTGTCCTAATCAACATGGGGACAAGGTGCTTTTGGGGTCTTAGACCCCCAAAGCATCCTCCCAATGTTGAGGGCATGTGGCCTGGTACGGTTCAGGCGAGAGGGGGGGCCGCTCTCGTCCCCCCCTCTTTTCCTGCGGCCTGCCAGGTTGCGTGCTCGGATAAGGGTCTGGTATGGATTTTGAGGGGGACCCCACGCCATTTTTTTTGGCTAGGGTTCCCCTTAAAATCCATACCAGACCTCAAGGGTCTGGTATGGATTTTGAGGGGGACCCTACGCCATTTTTTTTTTTTTTTTTTTTTTGGCTGGGATCCCCCTTAATATCCATCCCAGACCTGAAGGGCCTGGTTATTGAATTTGGGGGGACCCCTACGCTTTTTTTTTTTCATTTTTTTTTTTTTTTTATCAATGACTTTTTTTTATGAATGAGTTTCAATGAATCACTGTTCTCTGTGTTACGGGAGCCGTGAATTAACATTAGCCGCGAGTGATTTTAAATAGCTTTTTTACTTTCAAAAATGACACTTTGCGCAGAGACAGTTCTAAACACGGGAAACATGCGCCCCTTTACAGGCATACTATAGACACCCCCCAGGTACGAAATTTAAAGGAATATTACACTTTTATTGTTTCAATTTAAGCATTATTAAAATCACTGCTCCTGAAAAAACGGCCGTTTTTAAAAAAAAAATTTTGCATTGATACATGTCCCCTGGGGCAGGACCCAGGTCCCCAAACACTTTTTATGACATTAACATGCATATTAGCCTTTAAAATGAGCACTTTTAATTTCGAACGTTCGCATCCATTATAACTAATAGGGTTCTAAAGCTCGCACGGACTTTAGGTCCGTTCGCGGGTTCTGGTGCGAGCCGAACGGGGGGGTGTTCGGCTCATCCTTAGTCTCCAGTCCCGAGCGTCCAGCCGGCACGTCTGCCGGCATGGAACAGTCGCTAACAAAGCAGGAATCGGCTTTAATCGAGTCTCCAACACAGTAACTCAGAAGTTACGTACTCGTTAACTCGGCTGCCAATTGGCGCCGATATGAAAAAATCCACAGTATTCAAATATGCAGATTTTTGCTTTTTGAAATACTTGTACATGCAAAGGAGGGATTTGGGGATTGGAATGTTTTTTTTTTTTTAAAGTAAAACTGTAAAAAAAAAATATTTGCAAGTGGGACTGGGAAGTGGCCCGCATGCTCGCTGACCAAAGAAAACACATACGTGGCGCTCGCAAATGTAAATGTTGTTCAAATCACACTTGCCGCGATCCTCACATCAAGAGAAATAATTATAGCAAAAGATCTCCTCTGTAACTCTAAACTGGTAATCTATCTAGTCGTAAAACAAAAATTCCATGCTCATCTATATTTCTATAGTGATTCTTAACCACTTGCTAATGCTTACTGTGCACTTAAAGTGGGGTTCCACTGCCTCCGCTGTTTTTTTTTTTGCGGTACATTACAGCCGTTCACAGCTTCTGTTGCCATCACAACAGGCGGCGTCGTCGGAAGTCCCGCCCTGTTGTGATGGCAACAGAGATAATCTAGCCCTCGGCGGTGCTCAAAGACTCCTGGGAAATGGTGACTCACATCTCCCAGGAGCCTTAGCGAGCCTTGCCACCGAGGGAAGTGAATTTTTTAGCCCAGGCTAGCACAGAGGCAGATTACGTGGGACCACCTAGCAACAGGCAGAAGTGACATTTTTTTTTTTCTCCATTTTTTTTTTTTTCATGCAAATGTAGGCAGGTCTAAACAAACTTGTATTTATGGGTGGCCCTCCACTTTAAACACCCTTCCTGCCCAGACCAATTTTCAGCTTTCAGCGCTCTCGCACTTTCAGTGACAATTGCGTGGTCATGCAATGCGGTAACCAAATGAATTTTTTATCATTTTGTTCGCACAAATAGAGCTTTAGTTTGGTGGTATTTATTCACCACTCAGTTTTTTATTTTTTGCTATATAAGCGAAAACATAGCGGAAATTTTGAAAAAAAACAATATTTTCTCCTTTCTTTTTTAAAAGAAATCCAATAGAATCAAATTTTGTCATAAATTTAAGCCAAAATGTATTCTGCTACATGTTTTTAGTAAAAAAAATTCTGTGTATAATAATTGGTTTGCGTGATCACGGACATATGTACGCAAATGATTATGTACATATGTGTGCAGGTGATCACGGACATATGTGTGCAGATAATCATTGGCACATGTTATTTTACTGGGACATATGTGAGGGACATGTGTTTTTATTATTTGGGGACATGTGTTTTTATTATTTGGGGACATGTGTTTTTATTATTTGGGGACATGTGTGTTTTGGGGACATGTGTGTTTTGGGGACATGTGTGTTTTGGGGACATGTGTGTTTACACTGTGGGGACACTACTGGTGATCAGTGAGTAAAAATCTGTAAAAAAAACAGCTAATACTCACTGATCACCAGCCGGCTGCAGCGATCCGCTCTCCTCTCCTCACCGACGACTTCCGTGTGAGGAAAGGAGAGCCGATTGCCTAGCAACCGGCTGTTTGTTAACATCACATGATGGCTGTGATTCGACACGGCCGTCATGTGATCAGGAGGGCCAATCACCGAGCCCTCCTGCCGATCCGAGATGCGCCGTGTCCGGGTGACGCGGCCGCATCGGAATCGCGCCGCTGCGTGGGCACGCACGCGATCCCTCTACTTCTGAAGGACGTTCCGGAACGTCCGATCAGAAGTAGACGGCTCCCACCCAGCCGTATATGTACAGTGGCCGGGTGGGAAGTAGTTAAGTACCGTAGTTTCTCACGATTCCAAGAGCGTTTGCAATTTTAAACCATAACATGTTTGATATATCTATCTATTTTACTTGGAGTAACATCGTCTATCGCAATATCCCCAAAAATTGGGCTAAATAAATTTACTGTAAATTTATTTTTTTTATTCAGTAAATTTTTCACCTAAAATTGCTTTTGAAAGGCCGCTGTGCAAATACATACACAGTGCACATTATATATATATATATATATATATATATATATATATATATATATATATATATATATATATATATATGTTTGTGGTTCTCACTGTAATTTTCTAGAAAAAAGTGTTGATTTTAAATTGTAAACAATAACTGTCATATCCCGGACCCTCCAGCACCAGCTCCTTCTGACAGGAAGCAACGGCCCATTACTCCTCAACGTAAGTACTAGAATACGCAAGCTGCCAATATAAAGAAACAGGACACAAGGCACCATCATCCACACTAAGTTCATTAACACATAAAAAAAGCTACAACCATCCATTTTTAAGTTCATACACACACACACCCCAAACTAGGGGTCTACCGATTATTGGTGGCCCCTTTTTTTGTAATAATCGTTATCGTTGACAAACTTACCAATATAGTGCTTCAAGGTGTTGTACTCGGGTGATGCTTGCAGCGGCAGACATCACCCGTCCGGTACCGTTTTTTAACAAACGATGTGGCTAAGCAGCCGCTTGTCTGTTATTACAAACAGCCGGAGGGGATGTCCTCCCCAGAAGTGCAGTCGCTGTAAATCTGAGGAGAAACTCTGAATTGAGGGGAAGCTCTGCTGATTTTATCTTCCAATCGTGTACAAGCAAACATTCTGTTTTTTTTTTCCCTTGCATGTCCCCCTCAGATCTACAGCGACTGCACTTCCAAGTGCACTTGTAGTGGAAAGTGTATTTTCCTTTAGTAAATAGACCCCACTGTTAGTATTGTAACCTATAATAGTTTATTCTATTACTACAATATTTGGAAATGCATCTGATCTTAGTATCTCTGAACGCCACTACAATCAGCCATCAGTAACAGTAACTAGGGTGGAACTTAGAAAAGAGTAGCGAAAATAAATTATTTGCTATATAATGAAGAGAAAAACAAACCTATTTTTATTTAAAGCGTTTGTTAACCTAAAAAAAAGAAACCTGTTCCCTTAACAACTTAAGAAAGGACAACCCGCCGCAGTTATATGTCGGCTGTTTGAAGAGGACCACCATTGTTATGGCAGCAGATAGCTGCCATAACCCCGGTATCTTCTTTAGCGGGCGGTCTTCTTTCAGCTAAAAGTGGTTACTGCGGCGGACTTGTTGCAAGTTCACTTTTATCAGGGGCAGAAGAGGCGGTGGAGACGATCAGGTCCACTTCTGCCCTCCAATCTTAAAGGGGCTTTTTTTTTGGGTGGGGGTGGAGAATATGACATTTCTTTTTATATAAATTTTTTATTGCATTTTAGTGTAAATATGAGATCTGAGGTCTTTTTGACCCCAGATTTCACATTAAAGAGGACCTGTCATTCTTTTTTTTCTATTACAAGGGATGTTTACATTCCTTGTAATAGGAATATATATGTATATTTGACACAAAATGTATTTATTTTTTAAAGGACTATGTCAAAATAAAAAGGAATAAAATATGTTTTTATTCTAATCTCTAGAAATCAAGTTCTTTGAATGCTAGCATCAACATTGGCTATCTTGTCTATTTCAGATCAACAAGACCTGTCAGATGCCGGGATTTCTATGCGGGATGAGACCGAGCTGACCCCTTTAACCCCTTTGGCCCAAAAGCAGACTCTATGGCCACAGGAAGCTGCCCCCCCTGTACGTCCTCCACTGCCTCACCCTCTAGAGGAGCAGCCAGTGCCGCAGTTGCCACCACCGACACTGAGTCAGACAAGTGTCCTGCTGACAGAGATGCAGAGGCTGGCCAAAGCAACAAAAAAATGCATAGGGAGAATCGGAGGTTGAACCGGACCCTCCACCGTGCCATCAGAAACCACACTGATGATATGGAGAGGATGTTGGTCCGGTTCAACCAACAACAGAACCAGGCAATGGAGCATTGCAAATTATCTTTGCTGGAAGCAATTTCCAGACACAATGCTCCATTGCCTGGTACTAGTACTAGCTCTACTACCACCATGAGCAGCCGAGAAGCCTCTCCATTAGGGATGAGCCGAACACCCCCGGGTTCGGTTGGAACCAGAACCTTCGAACGGACCGAAAGTTTGCGCAAATTTTCGAACCCTATACGTTATAATGGACGCGAACGTTCGAAATCAAAAGTGCTAATTACAACGGCCAATATGCATGTTAATGTCATAAAACAGGTTTGGGGACCCGGGTCCTGCCCCAGGGGACATATATCAATGCAAAAAGAACTTTTAAAAACTAACGTTTTTTCGGGAGCAGTCATTTTAATGATGCATAAAGTGAAAAAAAAAAAGTGAAATTTTCCTTTAAATATGGTACCTGGGGGGTGTCTAAAGTATGCCTGTGAAGTGGCATGTGTTTCCCGTGTTTAGAACTGTCCTTGCACAAAATGACATTTGTAAAGGAAAAAAAGAAGCCATTTAAAACCACTTGCGGCTTTAATGTCTTGTCCTGGCCGCCATATGGCTGAAAATCCTTGAGAAAAATGGCATGGCTACCCCATCACCCCCCCCCCCCCCACCCCAGCCCCTTTGGGTCTTGTATGGATATTAAGGGGGACCCCGCACCCAAAATAAAACCCTATACCTACAAGCCTATATACTCTGAACAGGGCCTTTGGTGGTGGGGGTGGTGGTGGTGGACGGTGTTGCCACAAGACTAAGCTCTCACAGTTACTCTTGGTGGGTGCAGGAATGGTCCCTGCTGTGAGTTATTAGATCAAGATTTGTAATTGCAAGCACCTGATGAACAGGGCAGAAAAATTGGGCCTTTGGCGGTGGTGGTGGTGGTGGTGGTGGACGGTGTTGCCACAAGACTGTAAGCTCTCACAGTTACTCTTGGTGGGCGCAGGAATGGGCCCTGCTGTGAGTTATTAGATCAAGATTTGTAATTGCAAGCACCTGATGAACAGGGCAGAAAAATTGGGCCTTTGGCGGTGGTGGTGGACGGTGTTGCCACAAGACTGTAGGCCCTCATAGTTACTCTTGGTGGGCGCAGGAATGGGCCCTGCTGTGAACTATTAGATCAAGATTTGTAATTACACGCCCCTGTTAAACAGGGGCTGAAAAATTGTGCCTTAGACATTGGTGCTGGTGCCACAACACTGCAACCCCTCACAGATACTGTACTCTTAGCACAGCAATGAGACCTGTTGCAAAGCATTGCCTAAAAAATTGTAATTACACGCCCCAAACAGGGGCTGAAAAATTGTGCCTTAGGCACTGGTGCTGGTGCCACAACACTGCAACCCCTCACAGATACTGTACTTGGAGCACAGCAGTCACACGTGTTGCGAAGCATTTTTTTAAAAAAATTGTAAGTACACGCCCCTGTTATACAGGGGCTGAAAAATTGTGCCTTAGGCACTGGTGTGGTGGCATGGATCATTGAGGAGGAGGAAGAGGATAGTCAGTGAACATAACAGGACAGTCACTCAGCATCAGCATAGGCAGTCTTGAAGGGATGTGACATTATAAATTATTCCGTTATATCCGCTTCAGGTGCCTGGTAGCGATCCAAGACTGATTCATTTTGATGAAGGTCAGTCGATCAACCGAGTCGGTGGACAGGCGCACCCTATGATCGGTGACAAATCCTCCAGCAGCACTGAATGTGCGTTCGGAAAGAACGCTGGAGGCAGGACAGGCCAGTAGCTCAATTGCATACTGTGCAAGCTCTGGCCAGTGATCCATCCTCAGGACCCAGTAAGCCAGAGGATTTTCGGTGGGAAAGGTGTCCAAGTCTGACCTTGCCCCAAGGTATTCCTGCACCATGTATATCAGACGCTGGCGATGGTTGCTGGAACCGATCATACCTTGGGGGCTGCGGACTAAAAAATTGTCTGAACGCATCGGTCAGACGTCCACCTTCCCCACCGCTCCTTCTGCTACTGACCGAAGCCTCCCAGTTTCTGGGAACGCGTTGCACAGACCTTTCTGCAAGCCTCAGCAACTCGTCGCCCAGGACCAGGAGTTTGTAACCTCCTAGTTTCTGGGAACGCGTTGCACAGACCATGCAAAGTAGGTTAGCTGAGGCATTCGGTCCGGAGTCTTCTGGGTCACTGAGGATGACATGATCGCCAGCCACCTCCTCCCAGCCACGTACAAGTCCACTGGTTTGTTGGGACTGTACATCATCCCTAAAAGACTGCTGCTAAAGCTGAGTGCCAGGCTCCACCTCCATGCTCACACAATCCTCCTCCTCCTCCTCCTCCTCCTCCTCCTCCTCCTCCTCATCCTCTTCCTGTGTGATGGGTGGGACAGAAGGAACACTGTCCAGATAAAGGGGGCCTTGAGAGGCAAGGAAGTCCTCCTCTTCCTGCCTCTGTTCTGCCTCAAGTGCCCTGTCCATTATCCCACGCAGCGTATGCTCCAACAGGTGGACAAGAGGTACAGTGTCACTGATGCTTGCACTGTCACTGCTCACCATCCTCGTGGCCTCCTCAAATGGTGAGAGGACAGTGCATGCATCCCTGATCATGCTCCACTGACGTGGGGAAAAAAACCAAGCTCCCCTGACCTTGTCCTGGTGCCGTAGTCGCAAAGGTACTCATTGATGGCCCTCTGCTGCGTGTGCAGTCGCTGCAGCATGGCCAACGTTGAGTTCCACCTGGTGGGCATGTCACATATTAGGCGGTTCTTGGGCAGGTTCAGCTCCTTTTGCAGCTCAGTCAGCCGAGCACTGGCATTATAAGATCGGCGGAAATGCACACAGACTTTCCTGGCCTGCCTCAGGACATCCTGTAAGCCTGGGAACCTGCCCAAGAACCGCTGCACCACCAGGTTGAGGACGTGAGCCATACAGGGCACATGGGTGAGCTGCCCCTGTCGCAGGGCGGAGAGGAGGTTGGTGCCATTGTCAGAAACGACCATTCCTGGCTTAAGCTGACGTGGCGTCAACCACCTCTCGGCCTGCCCCTGCAGAGCTGCCAGAACCTCTGGCCCAGTGTGGCTCCTGTCCCCCAAACACACCAGCGCAAGCACGGCATGGCATCTTTTTGCCTGCGTACTTGCGTAGCCCCTTGTACGCCTACGGAGCACCGCTGGTTCCGAGGACAGAGCACTGGAGGAAGAAGAAGAGGAGGGGGTGGAGGAGAGAGGTGTGTCACAACCAGTAGCAGTAGTAGCGTTTTGGAGGCGTGGTGGCGGAACAACCTCCAACACTACTGCACCTTGTCCTGCATCCCTCCCAGCTGCCAATAGAGTGACCCAATGGGCCGTGAAAGAAAGGTAACGTCCCTGTCCATGCCTGCTGGACCATGAGTCAGCGGTAATATGCACCTTACCGCTGACCGCCCTGTCCAGCGAGGCATGGACATTGCCTTCCACATGCCGGTAGAGAGACGGAATCGCCTTCCGTGAGAAAAAGTGGCGTTTGGGAACCTGCCACTGAGGAACCGCACATTGAACAAACTCACGGAAGGGGGCCGAGTCTACCAACTGAAAAGGCAGCAGTTGAAGTGCTAGCAATTTAGCCAAGCTAGCATTCAACCGCTGGGCATGTGGATGGCTGGGAGTGTACTTCTTTCGACGGTCCAGCAACTGGGGCAGGGAAATTTGCCTGCTACAATCGGACGTCGGTGTACTGCAAGTACTTGGTTGTGACACACCTAATTCTACACCTTCAGTCCTCTCACAGCAGCTTTCAGAGAGGACTGAAGGTGTAGTGGGGGATGGAGATCCCAGCTGATGAGGAGCAAGGAGAGGTCCGCTTAGTTCTTTGGTGTGGGTCTTTTATGTGTGCCTGCCAACGAGCTGCATGGCAGGTCGACATATGTCTGCTCATGCTTGTGGTGCCCAAGCGGCTGATGTTTTGGCCACGCGAGATACGCTTGAGACAAATATTGCAAATAGCAGTGGTGCGATCTGATGCACTCGTCTCAAAAAAGGCCCACACCAAAGAACTTTTCTGATAACGTGCAGAGGCAGCGCCCTGCACAGGCGGAGCTCTGCGGTGTTGTACAGTTGCTGTGCTGGCCTCTAGCTGGCCTCCCGGGGGCATCCTGCCTCGTTGGACATGTGACGCCGCATCCTCCTCCTCCTCCTCCTCCTCTCTCCCTCCAGGCACCCACGTGGCGTCAGTGACCTCATCATCCCCTCCCTCTTCACCACTAGAGCAAACCTGGCAGTAAGCTGCAGCTGGTGGAACAGTACTGCCAGATTGCTGTCCTTCAGCATCCCCTCTCTCTGCGCGCACAATACTGACTTCCTCAAGCTGGGTATCATCATCCGAGCCTTCAAATCGTTGGGCATCCTCCTGGAGCATGTACCCAACACTGTGCTCAAAGAGTTCGGGGGACTCCTCAGGACATGGTGGGTCTAGAGAAGAGGTGGCTGATGATGCCATTGAGTACGTGTTGGCAGCTGCTCTGCCAGTACCCTGAGCCTGGGTGAGAGAGGATGAGGAGGATGAGGAGGGCTTGGTCATCCATTCTACCAAGCCTTCAGCATGATGCGGCTCCACATGTCCAGCTGCCGAAAACAAAGACGCGCGTGTCCCATGGCCACGTGCTGATGACGATGCACGACCACGTCCACGGCCACGGCCACATCCACTAGAAACAGAGCCTGCCTGCCCTGTGTTCTTGCCTCTGCACGCTCTGCCTCCCCTTGGTGGTCTTCAAGCCATTGTAGTCGGTAGTCCTGTGGGTGCTGCTGAGAAGAAAATATAGGAGCTCTGTGTGATGCCACTAACACACTAGAAGTCCTATAGTTGCTTCTGCAAAGAAAATATAGGAGCTCTGTGTGATGCCACTAACACACTAGAAGTCCTGTGGGTGCTGCTGAGAAGAAAATATAGGAGCTCTGTGTGATGCCACTAACACACTAGAAGTCCTATGGGTGCTTCTGCAAAGAAAATAGGAGCTCTGTGTGATGCCACTAACACACTAGAAGTCCTGTGGGTGCTGCTTAGAAGAAAATATAGGAGCTCTGTGTGATGCCACTAACACACTAGAAGTCCTATGGGTGCTTTTGCAAAGAAAATATAGGAGCTCTGTGTGATGCCACTAACACACTAGAAGTCCTGTGGGTGCTGCTTAGAAGAAAATATAGGAGCTCTGTGTGATGCCACTAACACACTAGAAGTCCTATGGGTGCTTCTGCAAAGAAAATATAGGAGCTCTGTGTGATGCCACTAACACACTAGAAGTCCTATGGGTGCTTCTGCAAAGAAAATATAGGAGCTCTGTGTGATGCCACTAACACACTAGAAGTCCTGTGGGTGCTGCTTAGAAGAAAATATAGGAGCTCTGTGTGATGCCACTAACACACTAGAAGTCCTATGGGTGCTTTTGCAAAGAAAATATAGGAGCTCTGTGTGATACCACTAACACACTAGAAGTCCTGTGGGTGCTGCTTAGAAGAAAATATAGGAGCTCTGTGTGATGCCACTAACACACTAGAAGTCCTATGGGTGCTTCTGCAAAGAAAATATAGGAGCTCTGTGTGAGGCCACTAACACACTAGAAGTCCTATGGGTGCTTCTGCAAAGAAAATATAGGACCTCTGTGTGATGGGACTAACACACTACAAGTCCTATAGGTGCTTCTGGGAACAAAATATAGGAGCTCTGTGTGATGGGACTAACACACTACAAGTCCTATAGGTGCTTCTGGGAAAAAATATAGGAGCTCTGTGTGATGGGACTAACACACTACAAGTCCTATAGGTGCTTCTGGGAAGAAAATATAGCTCTGTTTTATGGGACTAACACACTACAAGTCCTATAGGTGCTTCTGGGAACAAAATATAGGAGCTCTGTGTGATGGGACTAACACACTACAAGTCCTATAGGTGCTTCTGGGAACAAAATATAGGAGCTCTGTGTGATGGGACTAACACACTACAAGTCCTATAGGTGCTTCTGGAACAAAATATAGGAGCTCTGTGTGATGGGACTAACACACTACAAGTCCTATATGTGCTTCTGGGAAGAAAATATAGCTCTGTTTGATGGGACTAACACACTACAAGTCCTATAGGTGCTTCTGGGAACAAAATATAGGAGCTCTGTGTGATGGGACTAACACACTACAAGTCCTATAGGTGCTTCTGGGAACAAAATATAGGATCTCTGTGTGATGGGACTAACACACTACAAGTCCTATAGGTGCTTCTGGGAAGAAAATATAGGAGCTCTGTGTCATGGGACTAACACACTACAAGTCCTATAGGTGCTTCTGGGAACAAAATATAGGAGCTCTGTGTGATGGGACTAACACACTACAAGTCCTATAGGTGCTTCTGGGAAGAAAATATATAGCTCTGTGTGATGGGACTAACACACTACAAGTCCTATAGGTGCTTCTGGGAACAAAATATAGGAGCTCTGTGTGATGGGACTAACACACACTACAAGTCCTATAGGTGCTTCTGGGAAGAAAATATAGCTCTGTGTGATGGGACTAACACACTACAAGTCCTATAGGTGCTTCTGGGAACAAAATATAGGAGCTCTGTGTGATGGGACTAACACACTACAAGTCCTATAGGTGCTTCTGGGAAGAAAATATAGCTCTGTGTGATGGGTTTAACACACAACAAGTCCTATAGGTGCTTCTGGGAAGAAAATATAGCTCTGTGTGATGGGACTAACACACTACAAGTCCTATAGGTGCTTCTGGGAACAAAATATAGGAGCTATGTGTGATGGGACTAACACACTACAAGTCCTATAGGTGCTTCTGGGAAGAAAATATAGCTCTGTGTGATGGGACTAACACACTACAAGTCCTATAGGTGCTTCTGGGAAGAAAATATAGCTCTGTGTGATGGGACTAACACACTACAAGTCCTATAGGTGCTTCTGGGAAGAAAATATAGCTCTGTGTGTTGGGACTAACACACTACAAGTCCTATAGGTGCTTCTGGGAACAAAATATAGGATCTCTGTGTGATGGGACTAACACACTACAAGTCCTATAGGTGCTTCTGGGAACAAAATATAGGAGCTCTGTGTGATGGGACTAACACACTACAAGTCCTATAGGTGCTTCTGGGAAGAAAATATAGCTCTGTGTGATGGGACTAACACACTACAAGTCCTATAGGTGCTTCTGGGAACAAAATATAGGAGCTCTGTGTGATGGGACTAACACACTACAAGTCCTATAGGTGCTTCTGGGAAGAAAATATAGCTCTGTGTGATGGGACTAACACACTACAAGTCCTATAGGTGCTTCTGGGAACAAAATATAGAAGCTCTGTGTGATGGGACTAACACACTACAAGTCCTATAGGTGCTTCTGGGAAGAAAATATAGCTCTGTGTGATGGGTCTAACACACAAGTCCTATAGGTGCTTCTGGGAAGAAAATATAGCTCTGTGTGATGGGACTAACACACTACAAGTCCTATAGGTGCTTCTGGGAACAAAATATAGGAGCTATGTGTGATGGGACTAACACACTACAAGTCCTATAGGTGCTTCTGGGAAGAAAATATAGCTCTGTGTGATGGGACTAACACACTACAAATCCTATAGGTGCTTCTGGGAAGAAAATATAGCTCTGTGTGATGGGACTAACACACTACAAGTCCTGTAGGTGCTTCTGGGAAGAAAATATAGGAGCTCTGTTTGCTGCCAGTGCCTGCCACTAACACACTACAAGTCCTATGGGTGCTTCTGGGAAGAAAATATAGGAGCTCTGTTTGCTGCCAGTGCCTGCCACTAACACACTACAAGTCCTATGGGTGCTTCTGGGAAGAAAATATAGGAGCTCTGTTTGCTGCCAGTGCCTGCCACTAACACACTACAAGTCCTATGGTGCTTCTGGGAAGAAAATATAGGAGCTCTGTTTGCTGCCAGTGCCTGCCACTAACACACTACAAGTCCTATAGGGTGCTTCTGGGAAGAAAATATAGGAGCTCTGTTTGCTGCCAGTGCCTGCCACTAACACACTACAAGTCCTATGGGTGCTTTTGGGGTGCAGTGCTGTACTAACAGCACTGCGGTTGGTACTACTGAAATACTGTACTAACAGTAAGACACGCACCAGACTAACCCCCAGCAGCAGCTAAAAACACACTAACCAGCAGCAGCAATGGACGATCAATGACAGGTAGCAATGGTTTAGCAAAGTAGAGCAAATCTTTCTAAATGAATCTAGCAAAGAGTGACACAGAATCAGCCTGCTCTCTCCTAAAGCCGGAACTTATGTTGAGGGGGCGTGTACTAAAGCCCCTGAGCTGTAATTGGCTACAATTATGGCTCTCCGAGTTTCTGGCGCTGTGATTGGCCAAGCATGCGGGGTCACAGTGCATGCTTGGCCAATCATCAGCCAGCAATGCACTACGCCGGCCGCGCCGGCCGCAATGCATTGCGGGGCCGCTCGCATCACACGAATGTGATGCGAGCGGACAAAATAGTTCTGGGCTCGCCGAGCGAGCGAACACCCGGTGCTCGATGCGAACATGGGTTCGCATCGAGCACCGGGCCCATCCCTACTCTCCATCATGAAACCATCCACTGCGTGCTCCAGGACCATAGCTATTTTGTTTGTTTGTTCTGTTCTAATCTAATATATTATTTTCTACTTTTCTTTTGTGTGTAAAAATAAAGTTGTTTTGAACTAATAAAACCAGCAGTCTTTAGTGCTTGATTTTGTTGAGGGAGACACACAGTGTAGACACACTGTGATAAGCCACATTGACACAGAAATAAAAAGTTCCCTCCTCCGCCTGCTCCGCAACTCAAAAGGAGTGTTGCAAAGCGAGCTTTACATTCTGTCCCCCGCCCCATCCCATTCCCCATCCAAGGTAGCCAGGCAGACATAGGACAGAATAAGGTGACAGACACTACTGTACAACTGAACATAGAAATGTTTATTAGGTCTCTAAAGCATAAAGCAACTCCAACAATAAATAATAACTTAACTTAACAGTTAGTTCCCTTCTGCAATGGAACTCCCCTTCCCCCACCCAAACATATTCGGGCACATCAGGGCATACTGGGGCACATCAGGGCATACTGGGGCACATCAGGGCATATTGGGGCACATCAGGGCATACTAGGGCACATGGCATATTATTGGGGCACATTGGGGAACATCAGGCCACAGCGTTTACCAGCTTGTGGATTAGAATAATTACATTTGGCACATTGAACAACAATTGAATAAGTATAAATATTTTTTGGGCATTTAAAAAACTTTGATTGTGGGGAGGGACAGGGTCCAACTAAAGAGTCTAAGACCAAGTGGCCATCTCTGCTGCAGAGAATGTCCAGAGTGAGGGAGGGGTACCCCAGCTTTGGCAAATTTATTTTCAAAAATGCTAACTGCTCCATTAGCTGGGGGGATAACTGTGATCTTTGGGGTGACAGGATGTTTCCCGTCACAGAAAACACCCGCTCACTCTGGACAATTGTCGGAGGGCAGGACACTAGCTCCTTGGCAATATCTGCGAGGGCAAGCCACTCCTCGCTCTTCTCCTGCCAAAAAGACATAGGATCTGTGGTGGGGTGCACTGGTGGGGATGACAAATATGACATGACAACGTCCTTTGATGAAATGCGTTTCTTGGGGCGCACTATGCTGCTGGAGGTTCCCATTAGGGTGTCAAATGCCTCAGCCAAGACAGAAGAAGATGCTCCACGACCGCTGGCAGGAGCTCTGCTGCTCACTTCAGTAGATGCTGTTGCATGGGAGAGGTTTTTTTTTTTAATATCTTCTTCCTCCTCTTCCTCCTCTCCCAGCTCTAGCGGCCTTACTATCTGCCTTTCCCTCTGACGCACCCTGTCAATAAGTCTGTCCCGCCATGTTGTGAGAGCACTGCACTGCACTGCACAGCCATTTTGCCCTTGACACGAGGGTCACACATGGCAGCCAGCATCAGTTCTGGGCAAGAGGCGGTCAAATCCTGCGTGCGCCTGCCCAATTCCAAGAGAAATGTGTTGAGCAGAGCCAACACAT
The DNA here is from genome assembly GCA_028564925.1 of Lithobates sylvaticus. Lineage (NCBI taxonomy): Eukaryota > Metazoa > Chordata > Amphibia > Anura > Ranidae > Lithobates > Lithobates sylvaticus. The sequence continues at coordinate 205,609,250 of CM053028.1, forward strand.
CAGGTTGAGGGCCACCACCAGGCAAAGGTTCCTGAGCTGACATGAACCGCTCCAATTTACTTTGAAGGTGGTTAAAGAGCTGCAGCACATTAGCAATGCTGGCATCCTTGCGGCTCAGATGTTCTGTGACAGAGAGGAAAGGTTTGAGGACTGCCACAATCTGCCCAATTATGGCCCAGTCCTCCCTGCCTAAAGGTCTCTCTATGCCAATATTGTGATCACAGGCCATGGCATGGAGAGCCTTCTGCTGTTCAAGGATGCGTTCCAGCATTGCTAGGGTTGAATTCCACCTAGTCCCCACATCCTGTTTTAGGCAGTGTTCTGGAAGGCCTGCCTTCCTCTGTTCCACCCTGAGGAGGTGGCTGTCCCTTACACTTCGATGGAAGTGGCCAGCCATCTTACAACAAGAGTCCACCACTTTGGACAGCCTTCCATCGCCGCCAGAATTAGCCTCCACCAATCGAAAGCTGTCAGTTACCACCTGGTGGAGAAGGTGGGCTGAGCAGCGCCCACCCACAAAGCTGCCATCCCTTACAGCCTTCACCATGTTGCTGCCTCCATCTGTGACAATATAGCCAATCCTGTAGCTGTTGCTGTCAGTGTCTGCCTGTCCAAACCACTGCAACATTTTCTGCAGGGCTTGCAGGATATTTTGCGCTGTATGCTTTTCATCAAGCACCTAAGCGTGCAGGAGAAAGGAACGGTGCCCCTCTTTGTCAACTGCTGATGACGAGGATCCAGATCTTTGTACATCATGGGACACCTTGCCCTGCCACCAATGTGCCGTCAGGGACAGGAAGGCGTGTCGGGCACTAGATGCACTCCACAGGTCAGTGGTCAGGTGCACTGCCTGTCCACCTGCCTTTCTAATCTCCTCCTTCAGCACACCAACACAAGACCTGTATAAGGCTGGCACCACAGTTTGGCTAAAGGTCTTTCGTGATGGCACACGGTACTGTGGTGCAACAGCCTGCATCAACTGCTTAAAGGGCTTACCTTCTACCATATTGAATGGTGCTCCTCCAACAGCAATGAGCTGGCCGATCAGGCGTGTTATCTTCCGTACCTGTGCCTGAGACATTCCTTTTGTACTTTGAAAGCCACCAAAATCTTCCAGGGTGGCCTGGTGGCTGGTATGGGTTGGATGTGGGGTGGTGGTGCTGGTACTTATGGTGGTGGCTGTGGTGGTGCCACTATTGGTTCCCCTTTTGGTGTTTGGAGGGGCCATACTTTTCTCCCCTAACAGCACAGCCTGGTGGTGCACACGCATGTGCTGGTTCATCCCACTGTTGCTGAGATGCCCTATGTCTCGGCCCCGGCTGATGTCCTTGCCACAATGGTTGCATTTGGCCTTCTGACCAACGCCAATTTTCGTGAAATGCAGCCAAATGCTGGAACGGCAGCCAGCACCAATGACACTGCCTGTGATGGAATCACATCCACTGCAGTGGTTGGACTCTCTTTCTGAGGTTCAGCAGGAGGAGCAGGATGAAGAAGAGAATGAGATCTGAACATCACAGGTATTTTGGGTGCTGTCGCTGTGGTTGCATTGGCCGATGATGCTGGAGGCTTTGAAAGAACGGCAGGGGACTTATATGGAGAGAAAAGTAGTGGGGAGTCAGGGGAGATATATTCTCCTGGGCTGTCGCTGGGGCCAACATGGGTAGATGCCGATGGTTGGTAATCCAAGTTCTCTATGTGAAAGCTTGTTTCCATCTCTTCCACATTGCCAGGGGAAGAGTGATGATCTTTACAAAGTGTAAACTGACTCTCCTCAGGCTCCTGCTTGCTTATCTCTAAGCTCCCTGGAGTGCTGATAGTGATATCATCATGAGCCTGCTCAGCCTGGGCCTCCTCACATGTTTCATGCTGCAGCATGCTGTCCAAGATCTCCATCTTTGGCTGCACAAAGGTGTGTGCACTGGGAAGTTTCCCTTTGGTCTGCCCTTGTCCTCTTCCATAAAATGTACGAATGGGCACCATGGTAGTGCTACCAGCAGCAGTGGCAGAGGTGGTAGCGCCACTTTTCCTAGTATCAACTGTCGTGCTGCTGGTTGTACAAGGTAAGTCCTCCTGGAACAGCTGGCGACGTGATGTCTGCTGTTTGCCAGTCTCTTTCACTCCTGGTCGCCTCAACTTCATGGGAGGTGAGCTGAGCTCAGGGGGCGCAGAGACAGAACATCCCACCTGCTGCTGTTGTACTTGACGCCGGCTCGAAGCTCTCCCTCTCCCAGCAGCAGCCCTCTTTCTGCCTTTTTCTCCTTGTTTGCTGCTCATTTTGCCTTTCCAAGTCAAAAAAAGACAAAAAAAAAATATGAGCAGACTAAAACAAAAATCTGGAGTAAAAGAATAAATCCAATAGCAAAATAAGCTATCAAAGATAATAATCTTGCAGACTCCAACAGATATCAGGTCAAATGAATATCAAAAATCCAAGGATCACGACGATATTTGATCAGATGCACTGACACAAATAGTTGACTGTATGATCTGCTCCACAAAGAGAAGTCATATGATCAGGGCGTGCCCTGTAGGCCTCAGCGTCACAAGAAAACCTCTGATGTGATTGGTCAACCAACAGTCACATGTTTCTGTAGTAAAGAAATTTGGACCAACAACAAATTCGTTATTATTCGTAGAGTGTCGATATTCGTTATACTGAATATCGAATTCATTCGAATCATTCGTTATATCCGCTATAATAATTTATTTTGTATTAGTTGAAATTCGATATTATTTGGTAGTTGGAGCCGAAATTTGAATCATTCGTTATAGCCGCTATAATAATTTCTTTCGTATTAGTTGAAAATTTGAAATTCGATATATTTGGTAGTTGGATTCGAATAATTTGCAGCCGAATTTCGAATCACTCGTTATATCCGCTATAATAATTTCTTTCGTATTAGTTGAAATTGAAATTCGATATATTTGGTAGTTGGATTCGAATAATTTGGAGCCAAATTTCGAATCACTCGTTATATCCGCTATAATAATTTCTTTAGTATTAGTTGAAATTGAAATTCGATATTTGGCGAAATTACGTTTACGAATTTCGGCTCCAAATTATTCGAATCCAATTACCAATGGTAATTGGATTCGAATAAATTTAGAATAATTTGGATCCGAAATTCGTAAACGGAATTTCGTATTCCGTACAGAATTCGTATCCAAAAAAATGTGTAATTCGGATTCGTACAAATGTACGAATTTCGAAAAATTTGTACGAATTTTCGATTCGTACGAAACTAACCGCACATGTCTAATGGATGCCTTAGATGACAGCAACAGGGCCCTATGGCAGATAGAGGCTGCCTTAGATGACAATAACTGGGCTGACACACACACACACACATTAGCTCCTATGTGTGCTGACACACACACACTAGCTCCTATGTGTGCTGACACACACACTAGCTCCTATGTGTGTTGACACACACACACACACACACTAGCTCCTATGTGTGCTGACACAAACACACTATAGCTCCTATGTGTGCTGACAACACACTATAGCTCCTATGTGTGCTGACAACACACTATAGCTCCTATGTGTGCTGACAACACACTATAGCTCCTATGTGGGCTGACAAAAAATATAGCTCCTATGTGTGCTGACAACACACTATAGCTCCTATGTGTGCTGACAACACACTATAGCTCCTATGTGTGCTGACAACACACTATAGCTCCTATGTGTGCTGACAACATACCATAGCTCCTATGTGTGCTGACAACACACTACAGCACCTATGTGTGCTGACAAAAAAATATAGCTCCTATGTGTGCTGACACAAACACACTATAGCTCCTATGTGTGCTGACAACACACTATAGCTCCTATGTGTGCTGACAACACACTATAGCTCCTATGTGTGCTGACAGAAAAATATAGCTCCTATGTGTGCTGATAACACACTATAGATCCTATGTGTGCTGACAACACACTTTTTTTTTGTTTCAAATAATTTTTATTGAATGTTTAAATGCAAATACAAAAGTATAATGACAATAAACAATAACTGAACAGTCCTATTCCATAAGCATAGATGCACACTTCAAGAATTACAGAGTATGTTAAACCAGCTAGTCTCTGAAATAAGAGCAACTTTTCAAATCCAAGAATATTGTATCTTAAATCGAGGGGAAGACATTTGAGCTATAAAAGTGCTAACACCGTGATATAGGAAAATAACATAAGTAGCAGTTGGTGTCAGCAGTTCTGTCAACAGAGTTAAACAGATATAACCCCTGGGATACCTCATTTAAGGCAGTTTATGGTCAAACCTGCTCCAACCCTACACCCCAATGGGAACTCGCTGTGCAAGGGGAGCAGGGGCGCCCACATTTAAGAAATAAAGATAACAATAAAGAAGAACTAGCTAGTCATCATGTTAATGTCTGGTGTGTGTCGATACCTTTTAGGACCTTAATAGACAGGCAATTAACAGGAAAGTTTGTGATGTGACAATGTGATCGGATATATGTGGGGGAGCCTGGGTATACCAGGAAGTGGGGGGTATTCTCTGAGAGGATAACAAGTTAGAGTCAAGAGCACAGTATCGGTAGCGGGTTGTAGTAGTGGCATGACGGATTCCGTGGGTCTCAACGTTGAGGGTGAGATCGGAAATTCTGATAAGGAGGGGGTGTGATCAAGTGGGATTGAGAAACTCTGTGTACGATTGAGATTCCTTAAAATGTAACCATCCAGCCCATATGGCTGTGTATGAGTTCGGGGTATCTTTGGCCTGGTGGATAATGTTTTCCATTTCGGAGATTTTATCTATACGCTGGAACCAATCACGGAGTGTCGGTACCGTAGCAGTTCTCCAGAAAATTGGTATGCATTGTTTCGCGGCGTTGAGTAAATGAGGAATGACCGATTTTTTGTATACTGAATGTGGGAGAGAAGTGTGGTGAAGGAGGAATTGAGCAGGGGTTAAGTCAATTGTGTAGGACGAAATGAGGGAGATGGCTGTTTGGATTTTTTTCCAGAATGGTTGTATAAGCCCACAGTCCCACCATATGTGCAAGGGGGAACCGATATCCAACTTACAGCGCCAACAGTGTGGTGAAACGTCAGGCTGAAATTTGTGTATCAGGTCTGGGGTTCGATACCATCTAGCGTAGATTTTGTATGAATTCTCTTGTGCAGTGACATTCACAGTACTTTTGTGTATATAATTGTACATCTTTTCCCAGTCGCTACTAGACAAATCTATACCGAGTTCTCTTTCCCATTTTCTGACTATGGAGCTTTGTTTTGGGTCAATTTCATTGAAGAGTAGTGTGTATGAGATGGAAACGAGATGTTGTAAAGGGGTTTCATTGGAACAAATAGCTTCAAAGGGAGTAAGAGTCCTAAACCATTGGGATATGGGACGGATAGAGTAAAGGAAATGCCTGATTTGTAAATACTTAAAAAAGGGAATACGTTGTTCCGGAAATTTTGAGAGTACTTCAGAGTAGGGTATGATAGAGGTACTTTGAAAGAATTGAGAGGCTTTTAAAGTGCGTGTTGTCGTGTCTGTTGAGTCGCCAGAATTGTTAATCCCTGGAGGGAAGTCAGGGTTACCGTCTAGGGGGGACATTGGACCGGGGTAAGGCGTCCAATTCAGCGACTTAGCAAACTGTTTAAACACTTGTAAGGTCGCTCCGGTAATGGGATGGGTCGTATAAGATTTCGGCACATGGGACGTCGAGATCCATGGTAGGGTGTTTAAGGGAGTCGGATCAGCAGCGTTTTCCAAAGCAATCCAATCTTTGGAGAGTTTGTGGATGTGCCAATCGACAATTCTTGTGAGGTGGCATGCTGAGTAATATTTTTGAACGTCGGGAAGGCCTAAGCCTCCTTTTGCTTTTGGGAGCGACAAGGTATCTAGACTAATTCTAGGTGATTTAGAGGCCCAAATAAAATTGCGGCTCATTCTTTTATAGGACGTGAAGAAAGAATTGGGGAGTTTAATTGGAATAGTTTGCATGAGGTAAAGAATGCGGGGAAGGATGTTCATTTTAAGAATTGCTACTCGACCAAACCAAGAAAATTGGCCAGTGTTCCATTTGAGAAGGTCGTTCTGTATGGTCCGTAGTATAGGGAGATAATTGAGGTCATAGAGTTCTTCCAGGTGCGCTGGTAATTGGATCCCCAAATAGGTAATGGCCTTAGGGTCCCAACAGAAGGGGAAATTTAATTTGCACTGAGAGACCACTCTCGATGGGAGAGAAATATTTAATGCCTTTGACTTTGAAAAATTAATTTGTAAGTTTGATAGTTTCTGAAAGAGGGAGAAATCTTTTAGTAAGTTGGGTAGAGTTATGACCGGTTCTGATAGAAAGAGGAGGATGTCGTCCGCATATGCGGCTATTTTGTATTGTTTCCCTAATATTTGTATTCCTCTAATATCAGGGTTAGTCCTAATTCTACGCAAAAAAGGTTCTAGGGAAAGGACAAAAATAAGAGGGGAGAGAGGACAACCCTGGCGGGTTCCGTTCGAGATGGAGAAGGCGTTCGACAGGTGGCCGTTTGTTCGGATTTTTGCTGTGGGATTCGAATATAAGGTTAAAATCATTTGCAGGAACCGCTGTGGTAATCCCATTGCCCGTAATGTTTCCGTTAAGTAGTCCCAAGCCACCCTGTCGAACGCCTTCTCCACGTCGAGTGATAAAAAGAACCCCTTCTGCTCAGGCTTGTGAGAGAGCCAATGATGTATGTGTAATGCTTTGATGGTGTTATCCCTGGCCTCTCTTCCAGGGACAAAACCGACCTGATCCAGTGAGATCATATTTGGGAGAAGAGGAAGGAGTCGATTAGCTAGAATCTTAGCATAAAGTTTCAGATCCACGTTCAAAAGTGATATCGGTCTGTAGTTGGTTACTAAGGTGTCGTCCTTTCTGGGTTTGGGTATTAAGGTGATATGTGCCTCTAAAAGGTCTGCAGGTATCTGATTCGGTTTTGCAAACGTGTTGAATGTGT
>CM053028.1:205616719-205640980 GCA_028564925.1 Lithobates sylvaticus
GACTCCAGCATAGCACAGTATACACCTGCACCTGTATCTGCCCTTCTTTTCTGGTGTCATCTAATCCAGCCATCTGCAGGAGTTAGTGTGTGTGTTGTGTGACTCCAGCACAGTACAGTATACACCTGCACCTGTATCTGCCCTTTGCTGGTTTAATCTAATCCAGCCATCTGCAGGAGTTAGTGTGTGTCTTGTGTGACTCCAGCACAGCACCATATACACCTGCACCTGTATCTGCCCTTTGCAGGTGTCATATAAGCCAGCCATCTGCAGGAGTTAGTGTGTGTGTTGTGTGACTCCAGCACAGCACAGTATACACCTGCACCTGTATCTGCCCTTTGCTTGTGTCATCTAATCCAGCCATCTGCAGGAGTTATTGTGTGTTGTGTGACTCCAGCACAGCACAGTATACACCTGCACCTGTATCTGCCCTTCTTTGCTGGTGTCATCTAATCCAGCCATCTGCAGGAGTTAGTGTGTGTGTTGTGTGACTCCAGCACAGCACAGTATACACCTGCACCTGTATCTGTCCTTTGCTGGTGTCATCTAATCCAGCCATCTGCAGGAGTTATTGTGTGTTGTGTGACTCCAGCACAGCACAGAATACACCTGCACCTGTATCTGCCCTTCTTTGCTGGTGTAATCTAATCCAGCCATCTGCAGGAGTTTGTGTGTGTGTTGTGTGACTCCAGCACAGCACAGTATACACCTGCACCTGTATCTGCCCTTAGCTCTCAAAGAAACTCTCAATCTCGGATCTGATTCTCCCTTCATATTTTGGGTTAGTTATGAGGGTTGAGTTCAATCTCCATGGGGAGTGTTTAGATGGGTCAGATTGTGGGAATATTTTTAGTGTTATTTTAGTGTTTTTAGTGTTATTGGGGCATGGTCTGACCAAGTGATGAGACCAATTCGCGTTTCTGTGATCGTCAATAAAGCTCGCTTGTTGGTGAAGAAGAAGTCAATCCGAGTGTAAGAGCCTCCAATGTGGGAATAAAATGTATAGTCGCGCTCAACATCATGCATACACCTCCAAGGGTCGTAGAGACCTTCATTGTTTATAAATGAAGAAAGAGCAGATGCTCTCCTTCTGATTGGGTTGGTAGAGTCCAAAGAAGGATCTGGCGTATCATTGAAATCACCACAGATGATTAGGGCTCCATTTCTGTATGGTTCCAGTTTGGATTGGAGCTTTTTGTAAAAGGATTTTTGGTTGGTATTAGGTACATACACATTTACCAACGTCATGGTATGATTATCAATGGTGGTGGATAGGATTATGAATCGTCCTTCATCGTCTGTTTCTACATGATGAAGGGTAAATGGGATTATGGCACTTATCGCAATCATTACCCCACCTTTTTTTTTATTGTTATGTGAAAAGAAGTAGTGTGCATATTTTTTATGCGTACAATTTGGTGGTTTGGTTTTGGAAAAATGCGTCTCTTGGATGCAAAGAATATCTGCATGAGAGGAACCTGCTTCTTTCCATAACAGGTTTCTCTTGAAGGGAGAGTTAAGTCCCTTAGCATTAATGGATGTGATATTGATTGGCATGTTTTTATGTATTTGTGATTAGGATGCAGGAGTTGAGCGAGACTAAGGTCATACAAATTTTGTATACAGCTGGCTGTTGCATCGAGCAACTAACTTGGAACTGTTAGATTAGAAGTCTAGAACAAGTATTGATACGGTTCTTGGTAATTAGGAGAAAAAAAAAATATATATATATAACAGTTGTTACAAATCAAGTACTGATATCCTCAAAGATTAACGATTGACTAGGGCTGAAACAGTAATATACAGATCAGAAATTAAGTTTCACAGATATCTTATTGAGCAGGTACAGAACTTTGAAACCGAGTGTGCTTGGCACACTATGAATCAGGGGGGGTGAAAATCAAACATAACGCCCGAGCAGGGGGTTTCTATGCTCGGGACAAATATTTTTGAAGTGAATGTTAGGCTTTATCCGCTCTGTTTTTGCGGTGTTGAGATGGCGGAGCTGAAGAGGCATTCTGATTGTTTGATTTGTGGGCCACATGGATAGGTAATAGGCCCCAGTTAGTTAGCTTCTTGTATCCATCTTTAGGAGACAGTATTGGGACAATTTTTTGTTGATAGGTCACCAAGAGTTTGGTGGGATAGCCCCATCGATATGTAATTTTATTCTCCTGGAGAACAGATGTAACCGGCACAAATGCTCTGCGTAGCTCCATTGTGGCTGGGGATAAATCAGCGAACAGCGCTATATTGGAGTAGGGCGCTGGTAACGGTTTTAGATTCCTGGCCATATATAGGATTTGATCCTTTATGTGGAAAAAATGAATTCTTGCCAACACATCCCTGGGTGTGTCTGCTGGAAGGTGATCAGGTTTAGCGATTCTGTGTGCGCGGTCAATGATTAAGTCATGTGGAGATAATTTGGGGATCATTGTGGTAAAAAGCTGTTGTAAGTATTTTTTAAGCTCAGTGGGTGGGATTGCCTCAGGAATTCCTCTGAACTTGATATTGTTTCGTCTGCTTCTGTCCTCGAGGTCTGCCATTTTTAGTTTAATTTTTTGAATTTCATCAGTATGGTGATCATGGGCATCCAGAAGCTCATTGTGTGCTCTGCCCATTTCAGATATGTGTTCCTCTGCTGTATCTACTTTGTCTTCTAGGCAGTCAAGCCTGTCATGTACTTGTGAGAGGGACAACTGTAATTCTCTATGTAGATCTTTCTGTAGTGTAAGTAGCATTGATTTTAGCATGCTCTCTGAGACTGGGTTGTCAGTGACAGGCATAGTTGCTAGGGAAGACAAGTGAGCAGTGCTGTGAGGGAGTGTGTCTGAGGTAATGCCGTGATGCTTTTTAGCCTGGTGTGACTTGTGAGGAGAGTTGCATGGGGATGAGGCAAGCCTCTTACCTCTGTCCTGGTGGATGTCATTGAGCTAATTTTCAAGAGGAGGGAGGCTGTCCATGTTTTCAGTTTCCCTGCCCTCTTGTCTCTCCGCAGTGCCTTGTGATTGCTCCACAGTCTGTGAGACTGTTCTCCCGCCGGAGCGCGGCCGGCGCCATCTTGGCTTTCCCTCTGCTCCATGCGGCTGAAGTATTCTGTCAGGCGGCGCGGATGTGGCGGTGGGTTTCGCCTCCCTGACATGCCCGTTCGCGTCCTGCTGATCTCACCTCACTGTCGGGTGAGAGGGGAGAAGCCTGTCGCTGTGTAAATGCGTTTTTTCCCCTGCTCTGGAGCGGAGCCTATGGATTAAACTGCCATTCTGCTCCACGGCTAGCCACGCCCCCCGGATGAATGCAATTTTTAAAGAAAAACTAAATAAATAAAAACGAATTTCGGGAGTAACTAAATAAATTTATTTTTCGGACGAAAACAAAATTCCGAAACAAAATATTTCAGTGTGCACATGTCTAGACAGGGCACTTGAGGCAGAACAGAGGCAGGAAGAGGAGAACTTTCTTGCCTCTCAAGGCCTCTTTTATCCAGACAGTATTCCTTCTCTCCCACCCATCACACAGGAAGAGGATGAGGAGGAGGATTGTGTCAGCATGGAGGTGGAGCCTGGCACTCAGCATCAGCAGCAGCAGTCTTTTAGGGATGATTTACAGTCCCAAGAAACCGGTGGACTTGTACGTGGCTGGGAGGAGGTGGCTGCGGATCATGTCGTCCTTAGTGACCCAGAAGACTCCGGACCAAAATGCCTCAGCTAACCTACGTTGCATGGCCTCCCTGATCCTGCAAAGCCTGCGGAAGGATCCTCGTATTCTTTGGATCAAGGAGAGGGACCATTACTGGCTGGCCACTCTCCTTGATCCGCGGTACAAGGGTAAGATTGCGGACCTTATCTTGCCGTCGCAGAGGGAGCAGAGGATGAGACATCTCCGGGAGGCCTTGCAGAAAGGTCTGTGCAATGCGTTCCCAGAGACTGGGAGGTTACAAACTCTTGGTCCTTGACAACGAGTATCTGAGGCTTCGGTCAGTAGCAGAAAGAGCGGTGGAGAAGGTGGCCATATGACCAATGCGTTCAGACAATTTTTTAGTCCGCAGCCCCAAGGTATGATCGGTTCCAGCAACCATCGCCAGCGTCTGATAAACATGGTGCAGGAATACCTTGGGGCAAGGTCAGACTTGGACACCTTTCCCACCAAAAATCTTCTGGCTTACTGGGTCTTGAGGATGGATCATTGGCCAGAGCTTGAACAGTATGCAATTGAGCTACTGGCCTGTCCTGCATCCAGCGTTCTTTTGGAATGCACATTCAGTGCTGCTGGAGGCTTTGTCACCGATCACAGGGTGCGCCTGTCCACCGACTCGGTTGATCGACTGACCTTCATAAAGATGAATCAGTCTTGGATCACCACCAGCTACCATGCACCTGAAGCTGATGTAACAGAATAATTTATTATGAAAAGTCACATCCCTTCAAGACTGCCTATGCTAATGCTGAGTGACTGTCCTGTTATGTTGACTGACTATCCTCTTCCTCCTCAATGATCCTGATGATAGCTTGGAAGAACATTTCTGTTTCTGGGTGCCACCACCAGTGGCTAAGGCCCAATTTTTCAGCCCCTGTTTAACAGGGGCGTGTAATTACAATTTTTTATGCAATGCTTTGCAACAGGTCTCATTGCTGTGCTCCAAGTACAGTATCTGTGAGGGGTTGCAGGGTTGTGGCACCAGCACCAGTGCCTAAGGCCCAATTTTTCTGCCCCTGTTCAACAGGGGCATGCAATTACAATTCTTGATCTAATAATTCACAGCAGGGCCCATTCCTCTGCCCACCAAGAGTAACTGTGAGGGCTTACACTGTTGTGGCAACACCGTCCACCACCACCACCACCAAAGGCCCAATTTTTCTGCCCCTGTTCAACAGGGGCATGCAATTACAATTCTTGATCTAATAATTCACACCAGGGCCCATTCCTGCGCCCAACAAGATTAACTGTGAGGGCTTACAGTGTAGCACCAGTACCACCACCAAAGGCCTAATTTTTCCTACCACTGTTCAACAATGGCATGTAATTACAATTCCTAATATAATATTCACAGCAGGGCGTTCCAGCGCCTACTAAGAGTAACTGTGAGGGCTTACAGTGTTGTGGCAACACCAACATCTAAGGGGCAAATTTCTGCAGAGTATATACGGCAGGCCCCTACTTTCAAACATCCAACTTACAAACGACTCCTACTTGCAAACGGAAGGAGACAACAAGTGAGAGGAAATCTACCCCTAGGAAGGGAAATTCTATCCTGTTAGAATTATTATGGGCAAAAGGTGTCTCCTCTCTACTGATGCTTTATCACCAATCCTTGTTTCAATAAAAAAAACACTTTTCTAAAAACATTTGTCATTTGGACGGAAAGTGAGGTGAAATGTTCTGAACAGGTGCCCAGACAGCAAAACAAATGTTACAGGGGTGATAACCCTTCCCTATGTTCTCCAAAAAGCTTAAAAATATATTTTTTGGCTGGAGCTACACTTAAAAATGTACCTGTTCAAAACTACAAACAGATTCTACTTAAGAACAAACCTACAGTCCCTGTCTTGTTTGCACCGCCTGTATACTGCTATTCAGAGTATATAGGGTTTTATTTTGGGTGCAGGGTTCCCCATAATATCCATACAAGACTCAAAGGGGCTTGTAATGGGCTGGGGTGGGGGGGTTATGGGGTAGCCATGCCATTTTTCTCAAAGATTTTCATCCATATTGCCAGGACAAGACATTACATTAAAGCCGCAAGCAGTTTTAAATGGCTTTTTTTTTCCTTTACAAATGTCATCTTGTGCAGGGACAGTTCTAAACACGGGAAACACATGCCACTTCACAGACATACTTTAGACACCCCCCAGGTACGATATTTAAAGGAATATTTCACTTTTATTTTTTCACTTTATGCATCATTAAAATGACTGCTCCAGAAAAAACTGACGTTTTTAAAACTTCTTTTTGCATTGATACATGTTCCCTGGGACAGGACCCGGGTCCAATAACAGGACAATAACATGCATATTGGCCGTTATAATTAGCACTTTAGATTTCGAACGTTCGCGGCCATTGTAATTAATAGGGTTCTAACTTTCGTGCAAACTTTTGGTCCGTTCGCAGGTTCTAGTGCGAACCGAACCGGGGGGTGTTCAGCTCATCCCTACTGCTGAACAGCCGCAGTATCCATCTTGCTTACCAGGATACTGCTAGCATACTGTACATCAGTCTTGCCTGCCCAGATGTCTCTAATAGGGATGGGCTGAACGACCCCCTGTTCGGTTCACACCAGAGCATTCGAACATTGGTAAAGTTTGGAACCGAATAACGAACCCCATTGAAGTATATGGAACCTGCGTGAAAAATCAAAAGTGCCCATTTTGAAGGCTTATATGCAAGTAATTGGGCATACAATGGTTATGGCGGTCTAGGTCTGGTGTCTCTACCACAGAATTTGTATTTCTACTTTAACGGGTGCGGAAAAATTGTTCTTTCAATGTTGTGGCACCTTCACATGTAACCCTATAGAGGTACTCTTAATGAAAGCAAGAATTGGCCTTGCTGTCAAAAATGTTGATGATATGCACCTGTCAAACAGGTGCGGAAAAATTGGTCTTTGAATGTGTTAATTGTGCCCATGAAACCTACACCAAAATCATTCTTCCAGATGAAATCAACACCCACAACACTAGGCATGCTAGTAGTCCTGCAGAGATCCCACATCCCAAAAACACTTAATAGACAACATCAGCATCAGGGGCTTCATAGCTGCTGGTAACAGAAACGTCAGATACGTTCTATGATCAGTAACAAAACCTCCAGCAGCACTGAATGCCTGTTCGGAAAGCATGCTAGATAAAGGGCAGCCCAGCAGCTCAAAAGCATACTGGGCAAGTTCTGTGGTCTATTCCTAACAGCCCTGGGCAGCGAGGACTGAAAAAAAATCAGAAATACATCACTTAGGCCTTCTCCACCGCTCCTCTCTTGACCAACAGAAGGCTCAAAACGAAGTTTTCTACGACACTGTAACCTACTAGTCGAGTCGGGAAAAGCATTCAATAAAATTCTCGTTAAGGTGTCCTCAAGAGATTTCATCTTCTGCACTCTCTGTGGGGACTGGATGAGTTCTGAGACTCTCCCCTTATAATGGTGGTCAAGGAGGTTTGCCAACCAATAGTGATCCTTTTCCTTTATGGCACGTATTCTTGGGTCCTTTCGCAGGCTTTGAAGCATGAGGGATCCCATGCACCGCAAATTTGCGGAGGCATGAGAAGCAGACTCCTCTAGGTCACTGAGGATTATAGTATCTGGAACTGCCTCCTCTCAGCCACGTACTACTCCCAAGGGTTCTGCGGATGGAAAACCATCTTACTGTTTGGCGTATATCTTCCTCTGCTTCAATACCTCTGAAACTGCCAGCATCCTCCTTCTCCTCTCTCTCATCTTGTGTGTTCTGTGTAGGGATGGGCCCGGTGCTCGATGCGAACCCATGTTCGCATCGAGCACCGGGCGTTCGCTCGCTCGGCGAGCCCAGAACTATTTTGGCCGCTCGCATCACATTCGTGTGATGCGAGCGGCCCCGCAATGCATTGCGGCCGGCGCGGCCGGCGCAGTGCATTGCTGGCTGATGATTGGCCAAGCATGCACTGTGACCCCGCATGCTTGGCCAATCACAGCGCCGGAAACTCGGAGAGCCATAATTGGCTACAGGCAGGACGCCTGTAGCCAATTACAGCACAGGGGCTTTAGTACACACCCCACCATTTAAAAGGCCGCCACGCCGTCGGCGCCGGTCACATGAGTTCCGGCTTTAGGACAGATCAGGCTGATTCTGTGTCTTTGCTAGATTCATTCAGATAGAAAGATTTGCTCCACTTTGCTAAACCATTGGCTATTTATTTGCTAAACCATTGCTACCTGTCATTGATCGTCCATTGCTGCTGGTTAGTATGCTGGTTAGTGTGTTTTTTAGCTGCTGCTGGGGATTAGTCTGGTGCGTGTTTTACTGTTAGTACAGTATTTCAGTAGTACCAACCGCAGTGCTGTTAGCACAGCATTGCACCCCAAAAGCACCCATAGGACTTCTAGTGTGTTAGTGGCAGCAAACAGAGCTCCTATATTTTCTTCCCAGAAGCACCCATAGGACTTCTACTGTGTTAGTGGCATTACACAGAGTTCCTATATTTTCTTCCCAGAAGCACCCATAGGACTTCTAGTGTGTTAGTGGCATCACACAGAGTTCCTATATTTTCTTCCCAGAAGCACCCATAGGACTTGTACTGTGTTAGTGGCATCACACAGAGTTCCTATATTTTCTTCCCAGAAGCACCCATAGGACTTCTAGTGTGTTAGTGGCATCACACAGAGTTCCTATATTTTCTTCCCAGAAGCACCCATAGGACTTGTACTGTGTTAGTGGCATCACACAGAGTTCCTATATTTTCTTCCCAGAAGCACCCATAGGACTTTTAGTGTGTTAGTGGCATCACACAGAGCTTCCATATTTTCTTCCCAGAAGCACCCATAGGACTTGTACTGTGTTAGTGGCATCACACAGAGTTCCTATATTTTCTTCCCAGAAGCACCCATAGGACTTCTAGTGTGTTAGTGGCATCACACAGAGTTCCTATATTTTCTTCCCAGAAGAACCCATAGGACTTGTACTGTGTTAGTGGCATCACACAGAGTTCCTATATTTTCTTCCCAGAAGCACCCATAGGACTTCTAGTGTGTTAGTGGCATCACACAGAGTTCCTATATTTTCTTCCCAGAAGCACCCATAGGACTTCTAGTGTGTTAGTGGCATCACACAGAGTTCCTATATTTTCTTCCCAGAAGCACCCATAGGACTTGTACTGTGTTAGTGGCATCACACAGAGTTCCTATATTTTCTTCCCAGAAGCACCCATAGGACTTTTAGTGTGTTAGTGGCATCACACAGAGCTTCCATATTTTCTTCCCAGAAGCACCCATAGGACTTGTACTGTGTTAGTGGCATCACACAGAGTTCCTATATTTTCTTCCCAGAAGCACCCATAGGACTTCTAGTGTGTTAGTGGCATCACACAGAGTTCCTATATTTTCTTCCCAGAAGAACCCATAGGACTTGTACTGTGTTAGTGGCATCACACAGAGTTCCTATATTTTCTTCCCAGAAGCACCCATAGGACTTCTAGTGTGTTAGTGGCATCACACAGAGTTCCTATATTTTCTTCCCAGAAGCACCCATAGGACTTCTAGTGTGTTAGTGGCATCACACAGAGCTCCCATATTTTCTTCCCAGAAGCACCCATAGGACTTGTACTGTGTTAGTGGCATCACACAGAGTTCCTATATTTTCTTTGCAGAAGCACCCATAGGACTTCTAGTGTGTTAGTGGCATCACACAGAGCTCCTATATTTTCTTCTCAGCAGCACCCATAGGACTTCTAGTGTGTTAGTGGCATCACACAGAGCTCCTATATTTTCTTTGCAGAAGCACCCATAGGACTTCAATTGTGTGTTAGTGGCATCACACAGAGCTCCTATATTTTCTTCTCAGCAGCACCCACAGGACTTCTAGTGTGTTAGTGGCATCACACAGAGCTCCTATATTTTCTTTGCAGAAGCACCCATAGGACTTCTAGTGTGTTAGTGGCATCACACAGAGCTCCTATATTTTCTTCTCAGCAGCACCCACAGGACTTCTAGTGTGTTAGTGGCATCACACAGAGCTCCTATATTTTCTTTGCAGAAGCACCCATAGGACTTCAATACCACCAAATACTACACTATACGGCTCCCTTTTGTCACTCTCTCCCCCCTCTATACCTACTATACCTGGGTACACACTGAGCGGAACCTGGTCCTGAGCACCAGTAAGCTACCACCATATAGGCTCCACACATTGCGGACAGGAGAGGAGTACTGTGACAGAGACCCATGTGCAACATCCCCTTGAGAGACCATCGAAGCATCCCCCAGAGAGAGTCCACCTTCCTGGCATCTACATACACGCTGCTTACATTGCAGTAACAAGGTAATTAGGAAGGACACCCACGGGTGTCATTAGCACCGAAGACCTCAGCACTATTATCACCCTGGGCAAGCCATCCACCACCACCCACCCCCACCTAGCACTTGGCACCGTAGTGCAGCCCAGATCGGATCACTTTTGTCATCATCACCTCCACGCTGTTTATAGAGTCATATGCCATATGGACTGCTACTTATTGTCTTGTATATGTTGATCTTTCCCATCACATTACAATTTCCCCGATTACCTCCGTTTGTTACCATTTTGTAGTACCACTGTTCACATTGGTCGCTATTACCAGCACTTTAATTGCTGCTATCACATCCACCAATATTCTATTGGTTTTCACCACTCCCTGCATCTTTCTGGTTTTATACCTTATGGTATTTCCATAAACCTGAACCACTCATCACCACTTTATTTAAATTTTTTATTATCATCCATTTCACTGCTTCACAGCGACCTAAGGAAATCTATTTATTTTAGTCACTTTCACTCATCCACCTTTGTGTTCTGCATAGAAACTTTTGTATGTACTCGAGTGTGTTTTTAATATGGTTTTTGCACACTAGTCACTTTCTATATATATACGTATATATGTTATGCATTTATTTATTGTTGCCTTACAGTTGATGCCAGCGTATTGCAATATATGTATATTTTTTTATTTGATTGCCTCACTGATGGTTTAGCCTGAGATGCACACAGTCACTTTAATTTGCATATCACTCCCTGTTTGCTGATTTGACACAACAGCAACTGTATGCGATTTTTATACTGACATCAGTTCAGGAGCGCGACACCATACATTGATTTTTTCCATTTCTCCCAATTGGGTATTGTTTTAACCCTTTCGGTGTTCGCTGCACCTCACACCTTTATTACACCACTACTTTTCCGTTGTAGCGCGGGAATACTACGTTCACATTTTACTGCCTTTTAAAACCCATCCATTCCTGCTGCTGATATGGAAGTATTCTCTTTTATGGAAAAAAGAAAAATTAATTTAGAAGATGTCTTCAGTGCTGAGGATACTAGCACAAAAAACAATGGAGACCTAGAGAGCCTAATGCGAAAACTAGGCCATAATATGGAAAAAAAGGTGAGCCTGTGGTGGGACACGACCACCTTTGAGCAATATTTGAAGGATAGCCTGGTCCCCAGACGTCTTAGATGGGACATTCCACCGAATGACGGTCTGGTGGACCAGGAATCCATCGATGAGTGGTTCAAATTTTTTAACGAGAAGGGACTAGAATTACTTAGATTTCTATTACAAAGAAAACTAAGGAAAATAAAGAAGATAGACCAAAATATAGGAGAAATTAAAAAAGAACTGGAAACACACAAAGAATCAGCTGAATTTATCACACTTACTACACAATTAAACAAAGATCTTATCAAAAAAGACAAAGAAGTCCAAACCAGAAAAAGTAAGAAATACTCAAGGGATATCAACGATTTTAAAAACGATCAAGTGTTTAAATGGCAGAGTCAATTAGGACATCTAGACCCAATATCTACTTATTCCACGCCTGAAAAACCTAATAGAATCAACACACCACACGCTAATCCCCAAATTGATCGTAATGTATCACATAGACTACCCCAACAGAGCGAATCCTCTAACAGAAATAGAATGGATTCACCAAGACATTTACGCCCCAATGATGGTCCCAGCAACCCTAAGCACCAAACCCCACAAAGAAAACCCCCCCATCACAATCAAACTCCACATAATGGGGGTAAAAAAACGTTCTGGAAGAATAATAACAAAAAAACACACAATGGCAATAATTGGTACAAGCCTCCCTATGAACAAAGAGGCCCACCACACAACACATATGGCCCACAAGGGAGGCACCCCATGCCCTATTATGAGAACACTTACAGAGAAAGAGACAATTGGGGCCCCCCACCACAGGGATACAACCGACCGTATGAACAATACCCTGTATCCACCTATAATCATTATGCACCACTGAGAGGGTACCAAGAAGATGAAGATAGATACCATCAACCTTATCACCAAGAACCCCAGTATAATAAGTCTTTTTTAGGGAGGGGAGCAGAAAACCACCCACCCAGGCTAATGGAGGAAGGCCCATGGAGAAAGAGTCCCGGAAGAAGAGAGGATGTAGATCAGGAAAGAGATCACAAAAGAAAAAGAGAATGAAAGGAGAAGGCATTTTTAACTTAAGCGGAACCTCACTCACACACGAAGAAATTGGAGTACTAGACAGAGGTTTGAAGTATGCACCGACAAAAAACCTCGACAAATTCCAAACCTACATAGGTATACAAAAATACATAAGAAGTGTGAATATCAAAAAATATATCGCAAGCAATCCATTTAAACCTAAACCACTGAGAACAGATAACGAGACTGTACATAGTACACTGAGAAACAAATCTGTTTTTAACCCCCAGATTAGTAATAATAAATTCGTTGATGTTTTTAAAAAAGTAGTTTTAGAAGATCTTAAGACATTGAAAATCAAGAAACAAGAAGAACCCAAGTTTATCAAAAGTGGCATTAGGAAGCTTACGAAGAGGAAAGACATAGTGATCCGTCCAGCCGATAAGGGAGGCGGGATCGTAATTATGTCAAAAAAACAATATAATGACTGTATGGTAAACTTACTAAAGGATGAGGACACGTATAGAAAACTTCCAAGCAATCCCATTTTTAAATGCAGAAAAGAACTGGAACTAGTAGTTCATTTGGGACTAAAAAAGAACATTTTAAATAAAAAAGAGGCCAAATTCCTTATCCCAGAAGCATGCCGCACACCCATTATTTATTCATTACCTAAATTACATAAGGACAACATTAACCCTCCCCCTAGACCCATAGTGAATGGGATCGACTCTCTCACCTCGAGAATGGGTCAATATATTGACAATTATCTACAACCAGCAGTGAAAAACACAGAAGCATACCTAAGAGATACAAAACAAATCCTGCAGATAATAGAAGACTTACCAAAGAACGGAGGCCCATGGATCCTCGCCACTGCAGACGTATCCTCACTTTATACTATAATTTTTCATCACCAGGCCTGTGATGCTACGAAATGGGGCTTAAGAAATTATACGGGACTTCCATGCTTCCAGCGAAAATATTTAGTGAAGTGTCTAGATTTTTGTTTGAAGAACAGTTATTTCTGGTTTGACCGCAATTATTATTTTCAAAAAACAGGCGTCGCAATGGGTGCAAAGTTTGCACTCAGCGTAGCCAGCCTTTTCATGGCCAAATGGGAAGACGAGATGGTTTTTAAAGACACCCCTACTGAACTTGTCATTTTTAAAAGATATATCGATGATATTATTATTTTATGGAAAGGAGCCGAATCCAGACTGGTACAATTTCTAGAAAATCTGAACAAGAACGATAAAAACATCAGACTCACATGGGACATAAGCACAAAAAGTGTAACATTCCTGGACCTAGAGATATCCCAAGAGAATAACACACTATGCACTAGAACGCACTTTAAAAATGTGGATAAAAACAGCTATCTACCTATAGACAGCTGCCACCACAGAAACTGGCTCTGCAATATCCCGAAAGGACAGCTGATGCATTTAAGAAGGAATTGTACACATGATAGTGATTTTATCACCCAGGCTAAGAAGATAGGCGACAGATTCATCGACAAAGGCTACAATAAACAAGATATCAACACCAAAATCGAAGAAGTAGAAAAAATGAATAGAATAGAGTTGATCAAAGATAAACCAAAAAACTACTCCAAAATCAGTGGGGTACCAATCTTTCTAGACTATAATGCCCAACATAAAGCGGTTGAAAAGATAATTAAGAACCACTGGCATATTTTAAGAAGTGACACACATTTAGGATCACTACTCCCAGAAAAACCGAAGTTCGTGTACAAAAGAGCTCCAACCCTTAGAGACAAACTAGTGAAGAACATCCCGGATCCCCCGAAAATTGGCTATACGTTTTTCACTGGCAAAGGATTTTATCCATGCAAAAAATGCTTCGAGTGTACTAAGGCTAGAAAACCCGCTGAAAAAGTATTCAACTTCAAATCCACTAGCACTGGCAAATCCTATGAAGTCTCCGACTTTATTTGCTGCAACACTGAAGGCGCCGTATACGCGCTGGAATGTAGCTGCGGCCTCCAGTATATCGGAAGAACAAAAAGACCTCTGAGAGTGAGAATAAAGGAACACATACAAAACATTCTGAAGGGCTTTGATAAGCACAGTGTTTCCAAACACTTCGCCACACACCATAACAGAAACCCTAAACACCTCAAATTCTGGGGCATTGAACCCTATAAAAGACACTGGCGAGGCGGACACAAGGTCCGCACCCTCAGCCAGATTGAGTCAAAGTGGATTTTTATTCTAGACACTGCTACGCCACACGGTTTAAACATCGAATTTGACCTCAATTGTTTTATTAGCGATTTTTAACATTTATAGTTCCATCCTTATCTATGGTCATTATGCGATTTTAAGCTTTTACACTCACTACCGACATGCCACTCCTCCATCCATTTCATAGCGAACCTGCGTTTTTAATAGTTTCGGTCAGCCGTATGCTCACCCATAGTCATTTTGCGATTCTTATGCGATTCTACTGCTGTCACTTTAGTTGGCATTTCATGCCACTCTTTCATTTTGTAACCTCTGTTTGCCTGACATCATTTCCGGAGTCCGTTATTGTTTATTTATACATATGATTCCCCATCCTTTTACCACCTGTATTTTAATCATCGATTAATCTACAATTTTATATTTACCCTCTATTTTACATAATTTTATTTGGGTTGTCCCGTAATTTTAATAAACGATTTTATTCAGGTCATCCTTATATTTTAATTTATATATATATGAATTTTATTCCTTTATAATATATCTTTCACACAGATATATTTCCTTGTTACCACCTGAGCCATTATCATATTATTATATATATTCTTCAGACTAATTTTATTTTTTTTATATTATAGTATATATTTATATACACCTCCTACCCTCATTCCCTTAAATATATACCCATTACTGTGTCCCAATACTGCGCATCACATCGAGCGCACTTATTTATATGACCTCAGGTGCATCACAATCCGTTGTAGCCGGGTCACATCTATCCCCGCTCTGTGCACAATATTTTTACTACATCTGTGATTTGTTCTGTATTAGTATATAGTTTTAATCCCACTATATCCCTTAAATTGTAGTTTGGCAATCACTACAGCGAGTTTCCATTGCCTGTGTCTCTCAAAATCCACACAAATATGGCCGCGGTTGTAGCCTATCCCTAGGAAAATGGCCGCTCCATTATAAATATAGGGATTCCACAAGAAAATGGCCGACCGCTATACCCTATTTAAAGACACTTCCTACGGTCCTCTCATTATCCCCGATGAAGTCACGTGACGGTGACGACACGCGTAGGATACGGACCCCGGAAGTGACGCACTGGCCACGAGCTCGGCGCTCGTTTTGAATGTATATCGCTGCTATACTGTTTATTATGAGTACCCTTTCTTAAAAATAAAGCTGATTCTTTGTTGTACCACCAAATACTACACTATACGGCTCCCTTTTGTTACTCTCTCCCCCCTCTATACCTACTATATCTGGGTACACACTGAGCGGAACCTGGTCCTGAGTACCAGTAAGCAACCACCATATAGGCTCCACACATTGCGGACAGGAAAGGAGTACCGTGAAAGAGACCCATGTGCAACATCCCCCTGAGAGACCATTGAAGTACCCCCCAGAGAGAGTCCACCTTCCTGGCATCTACACACACGCTGCTTACCTTGCAGTAACAAGGTAATTAGGAAGGACACCCACGGGTGTCATTAGCACCGAAGACCTCAGCACTATCATCACCCTGGGCAAGCCATCCACCACCACCCACCCCCACCTGGCACTTGGCACCATAGTGCAGCCCAGATTGGATCACTTTTGTCATCATCACCTCCACGCTGTTTATAGAGTCATATGCCATATGGACTGCTACCTATTGTTTTATATATGTTGATCTTTCCCATCACATTACAATTTCCCCGATTACCTCCGTTTGTTGCTATTTTGTAGTACCACTGTTCACATTGGTCGCTATTACCAGCACTTATAATTGCTGCTATCACATCCACCAATATTGTATTGGTTTTCACCACTCCCTGCATCTCTTTGGTTTTATACCTTATGGTTATTTCCATAAACCTGAACCACTCATCACCACTTTATTTAAATTTTTTATTATCATCCATTTCACTGCTTCACAGCGACCTAAGGAATCCTATTTATTTTAGTCACTTTATTCATCCACCTTTGTGTTCTGCATAGAAACTTTTGTATGTACTCGAGTGTGTTTTTAATATGGTTTTTGCACACTAGTCACTTTCTATATATATACGTATATATTTTATGCATTTATTTATTGTTGCCTTACAGTTGATGCCAGCGTATTGCAATATATGTATTTGATTGCCTCACTGATGGTTTAGCCTGAGATGCACACAGTCACTTTAATTTGCATATCACTCCCTGTTTGCTGATTTGACACAACAGCAACTGTATGCGATTTTTATACTGACATCAGTTCAGGAGCGCGACACCATACATTGATTTTTTTCCATTTCTCCCAATTGGGTATTGTTTTAACCCTTTCGGTGTTCGCTGCACCTCACACCTTTATTACACCACTACTTTTCCGTTGTAGCGCGGGAATACTACGTTCCCATTTTAGAAGCACCCATAGGACTTCTAGTGTGTTAGTGGCATCACACAGCTCCTATATTTTCTTCTCAGCACCCACAGGACTTCTAGTGTGTTAGTGGCATCACACAGAGCTCCTATATTTTCTTTGCAGAAGCACCCATAGGACTTCAATTGTGTGTTAGTGGCATCACACAGAGCTCCTATATTTTCTTCTCAGCAGCACCCACAGGACTTCTAGTGTGTTAGTGGCATCACACAGAGCTCCTATATTTTCTTTGCAGAAGCACCCATAGGACTTCTAGTGTGTTAGTGGCATCACACAGAGCTCCTATATTTTCTTCTCAGCACCACCCACAGGACTTCTTGTGTGTTAGTGGCATCACACAGAGCTCCTATATTTTCTTTGCAGAAGCACCCATAGGACTTCTAGTGTGTTAGTGGCATCACACAGAGCTCCTATATTTTCTTCTCAGCAGCACCCACAGGACTTCTAGTGTGTTAGTGGCATCACACAGAGCTCCTATATTTTCTTTGCAGAAGCACCCATAGGACTTCTAGTGTGTTAGTGGCATCACACAGAGCTCCTATATTTTCTTCTCAGCAGCACCCACAGGACTTCTAGTGTGTTAGTGGCATCACACAGAGCTCCTATATTTTCTTTGCAGAAGCACCCATAGGACTTCTAGTGTGTTAGTGGCATCACACAGAGCTCCTATATTTTCTTCTCAGCAGCACCCACAGGACTTCTAGTGTGTTAGTGGCATCACACAGAGCTCCTATATTTTCTTCTCAGCAGCGCCCACAGGACTTCTAGTGTGTTAGTGGCATCACACAGAGCTCCTATATTTTCTTTGCAGAAGCACCCATAGGACTTCAATTGTGTGTTAGTGGCATCACACAGAGCTCCTATATTTTCTTTGCAGAAGCACCCATAGGACTTCTAGTGTGTTAGTGGCATCACACAGAGCTCCTATATTTTCTTCTCAGCAGCACCCACAGGACTTCTAGTGTGTTAGTGGCATCACACAGAGCTCCTATATTTTCTTTGCAGAAGCACCCATAGGACTTCTAGTGTGTTAGTGGCATCACACAGAGCTCCTATATTTTCTTCTCAGCAGCACCCACAGGACTTCTAGTGTGTTAGTGGCATCACACAGAGCTCCTATATTTTCTTTGTAGAAGCACCCATAGGACTTCTAGTGTGTTAGTGGCATCACACAGAGCTCCTATATTTTCTTCTCAGCAGCACCCACAGGACTACCGACTACAATGGCTGGAAGACCGCCAAGGGGAGGCAGAGCGTGCAGAGGCAAGAACACAGGGCAGGCAGGCTCTGTTTCTAGTGGACGTGGCCGTGGACGTGGTCGTGCATCGTCATCAGCACGTGGCCATGGGACACGCGCGTCTTTGTTTTCGGCAGCTGGACATGTGGAGCCGCATCATGCTGAAGGCTTGGTAGAATGGATGACCAAGCCCTCCTCATCCTCCTCATCCTCTCTCACCCAGGCTCAGGGTACTGGCAGAGGAGCTGCCAACGCGTACTCAATGGCATCATCAGCCACCCCTTCCCTAGACCCACCATGTCCTCCTGAGGAGTCCCCTGAACTCTTTGAGCACAGTGTTGGGTACATGCTCCAGGAGGATGCCCAACGATTCGAAGGCTCGGATGATGATACCCAGCTTGAGGAAGTCAGTAGTGTGCGCGCAGAGAGAGGGGATGCTGAAGGACAGCAATCTGGCAGTACTGTTCCACCAGCTGCAGCTTACTGCCAGGTTTGCTCTAGTGGTGAAGAGGGAGGGGATGATGAGGTCACTGACTCCACGTGGGTGCCTGAAGGGAGAGAGGATGAGGAGGAGGACGAGGAGGAGGAGGATGCGGCGTCACATGTCCAACGAGGCAGGATGCCCCCTGGAGGCCAGCTAGAGGCCAGCACAGCAACTGTACAACACCGCAGAGCTCCGCCTGTGCAGGGCGCTGCCTCTGCACGTTATCAGAAAAGTTCTTTGGTGTGGGCCTTTTTTGAGACGAGTGCATCAGATCGCACCACTGCTATTTGCAATATTTGTCTCAAGCGTATCTCGCGTGGCCAAAACATCAGCCGCTTGGGCACCACAAGCATGAGCAGACATATGTCGACCTGCCATGCAGCTCGTTGGCAAGCACACATAAAAGACCCACACCAAAGAACTAAGCGGACCTCTCCTTGCTCCTCATCAGCTGGGATCTCCATCCCCACTACATCTTCAGTCCTCTCTGAAAGCTGCTCTGAGAGGACTGAAGGTGTAGAATTAGGTGTGTCACAACCAAGTACTTGCAGTACACCGACGTCCGATTCTACCAGGCAAATTTCCCTTCCCCAGCTGCTGGACCGTCGAAAGAAGTACACTCCCAGCCATCCACATGCCCAGCGGTTAAATGCTAGCTTGGCTAAATTGCTAGCACTTCAACTGCTGCCTTTTCAGTTAGTAGACTCGGCCACCTTCCGTGAGTTTGTTCAATGTGCGGTTCCTCAGTGGCAGGTTCCCAAACGCCACTTTTTCTCACGGAAGGCGATTCCGTCTCTCTACCGGCATGTGGAAGGCAATGTCCATGCCTCGCTGGACAGGGCAGTTAGCGGTAAGGTGCATATTACCGCTGACTCATGGTCCAGCAGGCATGGACAGGGACGTTACCTTTCTTTCACGGCCCATTGGGTCACTCTATTGGCAGCTGGGAGGGATGCAGGACAAGGTGCAGTAGTGTTGGAGGTTGTTCCGCCACCACGCCTCCAAAATGCTACTACTGCTACTGGTTGTGACACACCTCTCTCCTCCACCCCCTCCTCTTCTTCTTCCTCCAGTGCTCTGTCCTCGGAACCAGCGGTGCTCCGTAGGCGTACAAGGGGCTACGCAAGTACGCAGGCAAAAATATGCCATACCGTGCTTGCGCTGGTGTGTTTGGGGGACAGGAGCCACACTGGGCCAGAGGTTCTGGCAGCTCTGCAGGGGCAGGCCGAGAGGTGGTTGACGCCACGCCAGCTTAAGCCAGGAATGGTCGTTTCTGACAATGGCACCAACCTCCTCTCCGCCCTGCGACAGGGGCAGCTCACCCATGTGCCCTGTATGGCTCACGTCCTCAACCTGGTGGTGCAGCGGTTCTTGGGCAGGTTCCCAGGCTTACAGGATGTCCTGAGGCAGGCCAGGAAAGTCTGTGTGCATTTCCGCCGATCTTATAATGCCAGTGCTCGGCTGACTGAGCTGCAAAAGGAGCTGAACCTGCCCAAGAACCGCCTAATATGTGACATGCCCACCAGGTGGAACTCAACGTTGGCCATGCTGCAGCGACTGCACACGCAGCAGAGGGCCATCAATGAGTACCTTTGCGACTACGGCACCAGGACAGGGTCAGGGGAGCTTGTTTTTTTTTCCCCACGTCAGTGGAGCATGATCGGGGATGCATGCACTGTCCTCTCACCATTTGAGGAGGCCACGAGGATGGTGAGCAGTGACAGTGCATGCATCAGTGACACTGTACCTCTTGTCCACCTGTTGGAGCATACGCTGCGTGGGATAATGGACAGGGCACTTGAAGCAGAACAGAGGCAGGAAGAGGAGGACTTCCTTGCCTCTCAAGGCCCCCTTTATCCGGACAGTGTTCCTTCTGTCCCACCCATCACACAGGAAGAGGATGAGGATGAGGAGGAGGAGGAGGAGGAGGATTGTGTGAGCATGGAGGTGGAGCCTGGCACTCAGCATCAGCAGCAGCAGTCTTTTAGGGATGATGTACAGTCCCAACAAACCAGTGGACTTGTACGTGGCTGGGAGGAGGTGGCTGGCGATCATGTCATCCTCAGTGACCCAGAAGACTCCGGACCGAATGCCTCAGCAAACCTACGCTGCATGGCCTCCCTGATCCTGAAAAGCCTGCGGAAGGATCCTCGTGTTCTTCGAATCAAGGAGAGGGACCATTACTGGCTGGCCACTCTCCTTGATCCACGGTACAAGGGTAAGGTTGCGGACCTTATCTTGCCGTCGCAGAGGGAGCAGAGGATGAGACATCTCAGAAAGGTCTGTGCAACGCGTTCCCAGAAACTGGGATGTTACAAACTCCTGGTCCTGGACGACGAGTTGCTGAGGCTTCGGTCAGTAGCAGAAGGAGCGGTGGGGAAGGTGGACGTCTGACCGATGCGTTCAGACAATTTTTTAGTCCGCAGCCCCAAGGTATGATCGGTTCCAGCAACCATCGCCAGCGTCTGATATACATGGTGCAGGAATAACTTGGGGCAAGGTCAGACTTGGACACCTTTCCCACCGAAAATCCTCTGGCTTACTGGGTCCTGAGGATGGATCACTGGCCAGAGCTTGCACAGTATGCAATTGAGCTACTGGCCTGTCCTGCCTCCAGCGTTCTTTCCGAACGCACATTCAGTGCTGCTGGAGGATTTGTCACCGATCATAGGGTGCGCCTGTCCACCGACTCGGTTGATCGACTGACCTTCATCAAAATGAATCAGTCTTGGATCACCACCAGCTACCAGGCACCTGAAGCGGATATAACGGAATAATTTATAATGTCACATCCCTTCAAGACTGCCTATGCTGATGCTGAGTGACTGTCCTCTTATGTTCACTGACTATCCTCTTCCTCCTCCTCAATGATCCATGCCACCACACCAGTGCCTAAGGCACAATTTTTGAGCCCCTGTATAACAGGGGCTATAAAAAAAATGCTTCGCAACACGTGTGACTGCTGTGCTCCAAGTACAGTATCTGTGAGGGGTTGCAGTGTTGTGGCACCAGCACCAATGCCTAAGGCACAATTTTTTCAGCCCCTGTTTAACAGGGGCGTGTAATTACAATTTTTTTTAAAAGTGCTTCGCAACACGTGTGACTGCTGTGCTCCAAGTACAGTATCTGTGAGGGGTTGCAGTGTTGTGGCACCAGCACCAATGCCTAAGGCACAATTTTTCAGCCCCTGTTTAACAGGGGCATGTAATTACAATTTTTTTTAAAAGTGCTTCGCAACACGTGTGACTGCTGTGCTCCAAGTACAGTATCTGTGAGGGGTTGCAGTGTTGTGGCACCAGCACCAGTGCCTAAGGCACAATTTTTCAGCCCCTGTTGGGGCGTGTAATTACAATTTTTAGGCAATGCTTTGCAACAGGTCTCATTGCTGTGCTAAGAGTACAGTGTCTGTGAGGGGTTGCAGTGTTGTGGCACCAGCACCAATGCCTAAGGCACAATTTTTTCAGCCCCTGTTTAACAGGGGCGTGTAATTACAATTTTTTAAAAAGATGCTTCGCAACAGGTGTGACTGCTGTGCTCCAAGTACAGTATCTGTGAGGGGTTTCAGTGTTGTGGCACCAGTGCCTAAGGCACATTTTTTCAGCCCCTGTTGGGGCGTGTAATTACAATTTTTAGGCACTGCTTTGCAACAGGTCTCATTGCTGTGCTAAGAGTACAGTATCTGTGAGGGGTTGCAGTGTTGTGGCACCAGCACCAATGCCTAAGGCACAATTTTTCAGCCCCTGTTTAACAGGGGCGTGTAATTACAAATCTTGATCTGATAGTTCACAGCAGGGCCCATTCCTGCGCCCACCAAGAGTAACTATGAGGGCCTACAGTCTTGTGGCAACACCGTCCACCACCACCGCCAAAGGCCCAATTTTTCTGCCCTGTTCAACAGGTGCATGCAATTACAAATCTTGATCTAATAACTCACAGCAGGGCCCATTCCTGCGCCCACCAAGAGTAACTGTGAGGGCTTACAGTCTTGTGGCAACACCGTCCACCACCACCACCACCACCAAAGGCCCAATTTTTCTGCCCTGTTCAACAGGTGCATGCAATTACAAATCTTGATCTAATAACTCACAGCAGGGCCCATTCCTGCGCCCACCAAGAGTAACTGTGAGGGCTTACAGTCTTGTGGCAACACCGTCCACCACCACCACCAAGCACAAATCTTGATCTATTAACTCACAGCAGGGCCCATTCCTGTGCCCACCAGTCTTGTGGCTACACCAACATCTAATAGGGCAAATTTCTGCAGAGTATATACGGCAGGCCCCTACTTTCAAACATCCAACTTACAAACGACTCCTACTTGCAAACGGAAAGAGAAAACAGGAAGTGAGAGGAAATCTACCCCTAGGAAGGGAAATTCTATCCTGTTAGATTTAATTTGGGAAAAAGGTATCTCCTCTCTACTGATGCTTTATCACCAATCCTTGTTTCAATTCAAACCCCACTTTTCCAAAAACATTTGTCATTGGGACGGAAAGTGAGGTGACATGTTCTGAACAGATGTGCAAAGACAGCAAATGTTACAGGGGTGATAACCCCTCCCTATGTTCTCCAAAAAGCTTAAAAATAGATTTTTTTGGGATGGAGCTACACTTCATAATGTACCTGTTCAGATTCTACTTAAGAACAAACCTACAGTCCGTGTCTTGTTTGCACCACCTATATACTGCTGTTCAGAGTATATAGGGTTGTAGGTATAGGGTTTTATTTTGGGTGCGGGGTCCCCCTTAATATCCATACAAGACCCAAAGGGGCTGGGGTGGGGGGGGGTGATGGGGTAGCCATGCCATTTTTCTCAAGGATTTTCAGCCATATGGCGGCCAGGACAAGACATGACATTAAAGCCGCAAGTGGTTTTAAATGGCTTCTTTTTTTCCTTTACAAATGTCATTTTGTGCAAGGACAGTTCTAAACACGGGAAACACATGCCACTTTACAGGCATACTTTAGACACCCCCCAGGTACCATATTTAAAGGAAAATTTCACTTTTTTTTTTTTTCACTTTATGCATCATTAAAATGACTGCTCCCGAAAAAACGTTAGTTTTTAAAAGTTCTTTTTGCATTGATATATGTCCCCTGGGGCAGGACCCGGGTCCCCAAACCTGTTTTATGACATTAACATGCATATTGGCCGTTGTAATTAGCACTTTTGATTTCGAACGTTCGCGTCCATTATAACGTATAGGGTTCGAAAATTCGCGCAAACTTTCGGTCGGTTCGAAGGTTCTGGTGCGAACCGAACCCGGGGGTGTTCGGCTCATCCCTGGTGGGCCGGGCTTCTCAGTTGGTGAGCGGGTGGGTGAGAGAGTGGGCGAGCAGCTGGGCGGCTCAGTGTCTGAGTGGGCTGCTGGCCAATCAGGGAGCCGGTGGGCAGGGGAGCAGAGAGATGACATAATCTCTCACCACCCGGCCCCCGCCCTGCATCCCTGCAGTTCCGCACTCACTGTGCAGGTAGCCACGGGCAGCAGAGAGATTACATCATCTCTCTGCTGCCTGACAGCCCTGACCTGTAATCTGCTGCCTGACTCTGGGACACAGCAAGAGACCACCATAGCAGGAAAGTGACACAGCAAGAGACAATTGTAGCAGTCAAGTGACAATCCGCAATGTGCAGGTGACGTGGCAAGTGACAATCCACAACATGTGGCAGGTGACATGACAAGTGCCAATCCACAATGTGGGGCAGGTGACAAACCGAAACGTGTGGCAGGTGATGTGGCAAGTGACAATCCACAACGTATGGCAGGTTACAATCCGCAACGTGT